>LGRX02000756.1:0-64312 GCA_001247695.2 Cymbomonas tetramitiformis
CCTCTCTCGCCCGCGGGGGCGTCCAACGCGCGGCGGCGCGCTCTCACTCCCCCCTCAAAAATCACGGCGTGCTCCAGCGCGTGATGTGAGGCGGCCTCGGGGGAGGGCGCGGCGGCGACACGCCTAGAGAGCAAGTCTCCTCGGCGGCGTGTGGCTCCGCAACCCCATCGCAGGGTGCGGACGCCCAAAGCGCTGGCCCCTCCGGCCTCGGCGACACCCCCGTGGGTGTGCGCCGCGCTCTGCGCCCGTCGGTGGGGCGGGTGTGTGCGGCGCGGTGCTCCCGGGTCATCGGTACCTCCCCCACAAGTGGGCTCGGAACACCCGGGCGCCATGCGCGCGCTGCTCGCTGCTCCCTCCAACACGCCCCGTGTCGCTCGGCGTGTGTGGGTGCAGCGGCGCATCACCCCCCCAGTGGCAGCTCTCTGCGTACGAGCAGCTGCCTCTCTCGCCCGCGGTGGCGTCCCACGCGCGGCGGCGCGCTCTCACTCCCCCCCTCAAAAATCACGGCGTGCTCCAGCGCGTGATGTGAGGCGGCCTCGGGGGAGGGCGCGGCGGCGACACGCCTAGAGAGCAAGTCTCCTCGGCGGCGTGTGGCTCCGCAACCCCATCGCAGGGTGCGGACGCCCAAAGCGCTGGCCCCTCCGGCCTCGGCGACACCCCTGTGGGTGTGCGCCGCGCTCTGCGCCCGTCGGTGGGGCGGGTGTGTGCGGCGCGGTGCTCCCGGGTCATCGGTACCTCCCCCACAAGTGGGCTCGGAACACCTGGGCGCCATGCGCGCGCTGCTCGCTGCTCCCTCCAACACGCCCTGTGTCGCTCGGCGTGTGTGGGTGCAGCGGCGCATCACCCGCCCAGTGGCAGCTCTCTGCGTACGAGCAGCTGCCTCTCTCGCCCGCGGTGGCGTCCCACGCGCGGCGGCGCGCTCTCACTCCCCCCCTCAAAAATCACGGCGTGCTCCAGCGCGTGATGTGAGGCGGCCTCGGGGAGGGCGCGGCGGCGACACGCCTAGAGAGCAAGTCTCCTCGGCGGCGTGTGGCTCCGCAACCCCATCGCAGGGTGCGGACGCCCAAAGCGCTGGCCCCTCCGGCCTCGGCGACACCCCTGTGGGTGTGCGCCGCGCTCTGCGCCCGTCGGTGGGGCGGGTGTGTGCGGCGCGGTGCTCCCGGGTCATCGGTACCTCCCCCACAAGTGGGCTCGGAACACCCGGGCGCCATGCGCGCGCTGCTCGCTGCTCCCTCCAACACGCCCCGTGTCGCTCGGCGTGTGTGGGTGCAGCGGCGCATCACCCCCCAGTGGCAGCTCTCTGCGTACGAGCAGCTGCCTCTCTCGTCCGCGGTGGCGTCCCACGCGCGGCGGCGCGCTCTCGGCGGCGGTGCGCTGCTGCAGCACCCTGCGCACAGGCGTAGCTGCGGCGCTCGGTGCGCTCGCGCTGATCGAGGACAACCGCTGCCGAGGGCTCGGGTGCCCATCTGTGGAGGGCTCAGCGAAGCGACAGCGGAGTCTCGAGGGGAGCCGCTGTGGAGGGCTCACACTGCTGCGGCGCTTGATGCTGCTGGTGCTCAATGCATGGGCACCCGGGGGGGTGCGCGCGGCGAGGGCGGCCTCTCGGGGGTGGTGCGCACGGCAAGGGCGGCCTCTCGGGGGTGATGCGCGCGGCGAGGGCGGCCTCTCGGGGGTGGTGCGCACGGCGAGGGCGGCCTCTCGGGGGAGGTGCGCACGGCGAGGGCGGCCTCTCGGGGGTGGTGCGCACGGCGAGGGCGGCCTCTCGGGGGTGGTGCGCACGGCGAGGGCGGCCTCCTGGGGGTGGTGCGCACGGCGAGGGCGGCCTCTCGGGGGTGGTGCGCACGGCGAGGGCGGCCTCTCGGGGGTGGTGCGCACGGCCAGGGCGCCCTCTCCTCTCGGGGGCGCAGCAGCAGCACCACCCCCTGCAGCAGCAGCACCACCCCCTTGGCTGATCGGGGAGAGCTGCTGTCGAGGGCTCTGGTGCCCAACTGTGGAGGGCTCAGCGGAGCGGCGGCAGGGGTTTGAGGGGAGCCGCTGTGCGCTGCTGCGGCGCTGGGCGCACTGGTGCCGTTGCGGCGCTCGGCGCACGGGGGCGACTGTGGTGCTCAGTGCGCTTGTGCAGACGTGGAGGACCTGCTGCGGAGGGCTCAAGGGGAGCCGACGTGGAGGGCTCTCGCTGCTGCGGCGCCGGGTGCACTGGTGCCGCTGCGGCGCGCGCGTACGGGTAGACGCAATGAACTGCGCAGCTGCAAGTGCACACGACACTGGCGAAGGTGCATTGGAGCCGGATCCCAATCCTCCCGGGTCGCGGTGCACGTCTGCGTCTCGGAACCGCGTCATGGGCCACGCTTCGGCGGAGGGCTCAGGGCAGCCGCTAGGGGACTCAGAGGCCCACTTAGCGCGCATGTATGCAACGTGCATGCTGGTATAAGCCCCCCCCCACCATGCCACATAGTCCCAATAGTCCCAGTCGCCGGCCACCTCCGCGTCCCAGAACCGCCTCATGGGCTGCCCCCCCCACAAAGACGGAAGCTCCTGCGACCAACCCTCATAATCCTACCAAAACGGAGCCCTACGCACGGCAGGGCGACACCGGGTGCTCCCTAAGGCCAGTGCCTTCAAGCAGTGGCCCCCCGGGTTAGCCGGCGTGGCTTCCTCATTGTGCCTCGAACGAGCAACATAGACCACAACCGGCGGGACACCAAAATTGGTGAACGCCGTTCACAGGTCGGCGGAGTCCGGAGAGGCACTTAAAAACGTTTGTTGCTCTATCATCCTACTCCAAACATCATCCTATTCTAAACCAAAAAAACAACGCAAACGCACAAAAGTATAAAACAAAACCAACCACTACACAACAAACGCACACAACAACATCTAAAAGCAAACATCAAGATCAAAAGGAAACCGCACAAACAGATCTTACCGACTGAACATCCTCCGCACGATACGCAAACATCCAACTGCAAATACGCACTACAAGCGAAACGAGTGAGTTCCAACACTACAACTCATAAAACGGAGAAGCAAGAAGGGAAAACACTCAGGGCAACCCAGCAGACGCAACATCTACACGGATCCTAAGCGACAGCGCGACCCGACGCAAGGGAGCGCGAAAGCCGAACATCCCATCTCACAAGGCCTCCTGCCAGACGCCCGTAGCAACGGGCTAACGTTCGCCAACGGCTGACGTTCAAGTCAAAACAAAATACGTAACACGAGCGAAAAACGCAAAAACAGCAAGGACATCTTACATCTCACACTCAAACGCAGGAGGCCAAAAGAAAATGAGGGAACCACGCAAGGCTGTATCGCGACGCCAACCACCCAAGTCCAAGTAGTCCACCTCGTCAATAAAGGGGCAAGCAGGGCGCGAGCCAACATCAGAATCAACGCGGAAGCGATACCCCACAACCCGACAGGCCCACATCTACCGAAACCTGCGCAAGGAACACAGATCTCTACGCCCCGGATACCAATTGTGCTTGGGGTACTATGCTACACACTCGTGGGTCAGGGCCACTCTGTATGTTATTTTATGTCTTTTTGGGAGAGCTATGCAAAGGTACATATTTCTTTTTATATTATATCACTGGATCAGGGCCAGACTGAGGTGCACGTCCGAAGACATTTTTCTTAGTTTTTAACAGCAGGCCGAGCTCTTCCCCCGTTCCTCCTATATGTGCATTTCTATCTCACACATGTCTCATGAGCATACTCGAGCTATCGGATCGCGGATCGATATCGAGTCGGGCCAGCACTCTACGGTATGGAGTCTCTATACTCCCCAAGTGCTTAAGGCGTCGTGCCCCCTGGCACAGAAACTGTAATGTCAGACTGGAAAGGACTTCTTCTGAGATACTCTCAACCCGGCCACTTGCTTCAGTGGCATCTTCAGGCTGATCTACCCTCGGGGTGCTCTCAATACCGGTACCTGTGCAGTACCCTGAGAGTTTCCCTGAGGAGCTGGAGCTAATGGAACTGGATCTGGAGTTGCAACTGCTGCATTGATGCTGTGCTGACTCTTCAGTTCCTTGACCAAGGTGTTGATCGAATTGACGAGTTTGCCAGACCCATCCTTAGCACCCTGATTCTGCTGCTGCTGTCTCCGATTCTGTAAAGGATTCTGAGCTGGTGGCTTTCCCTTGATCTCTTTTCCATCATCGGTCTTGGTGGCATAACAATCCTTATCGATGTGACCAATACGACCACAACGATGGCAAGTCTTATCATTCTGTGATTCGACTTGGCATCCTTACAAACGGCGGTGGACTACTCTGAGACGGTAAAGAACGCCGAAACCGAAATCGAAGGCCACGAAGGTGACTTGGAGAACGAGGACTTCCTCCAGACGCTGACGATCACGAGACACAACGTCCAGAACATCGCGCGCTTTACTGTGTGTGTATGTTTAGTCCTTTCTGGCTCACCCGATATTCCCCGATATTCCAAGGTAGTAGCCTTACATAGTTCATCAATTTTCATCAATTTTCATCAATTTTTCATATCTTTCACATATATGCCCAATATTCTCACAAATAAGCAAAAATCCTCGATAACTTTCAAAATAATGGTTAAACCCTAAAAATTTTGGGTGATATCGAAAAATTAGACAATTTGATAAAAATGAAAATTTGGTGAAAAAATCTCGAAAATATTTTTTTCGTGTCATATGTCTGTCATAGGTCGGTCATAGGTCGGTCATATGTCTGTCATAACGACGACAAGAAGCGTACAAGAAGCATATGAAAAGCGTTCATCAAGCATACAAGAAGATACTCAAAATTCATTTTTGATATATGAATCTTGACTAAAATTTGGCGAGCATTTCAAATATTATACTTAAAAGCAACAGTTCCCTTTCGTTTCGTTCGCCCGAGGTAATCGCGTTTCGCATCGCTTCGCATCGAGGTAGGGTTTGGTTTGGTTTCCCTAAAAGTCCTAAAGCCCTAAGTCCTAAAGTATTAAAGTCCTAAAAGTAATAATTCCTAAAAAAATCTTATTATATCTTGTAATGACCATAAGCCAAAGTTTGTATTCCGTCTTCTAATATATATCTTTTATCATCGTAACACGTCAATGCTTTCTTTTTCTGTGTTATACTATAATTTGTACAAGCATAACTTCTAATCGATTTAACTTCTTTGGTAATTTCTTTTTGTTCGAACAATGCTTTTGTATAATCTTCGTATTTGATATTTTTCTTTACAACAGTCTTGCTGATCCCTTTGAGAGTTTTCTTTTCACAAAATTCATCATTTGTGTTGTATGTTTGATATGCATATACTTTAGATCTTAATGCTGTGACTTTGGACATCATTGCGAAAACAGGTTTTTTGTCATCATCTTCTTGAATACATTCATCTTTGAAGTATCCTACTTGCTTCGCTCTTGATTTGGAATATAGCATATGATCTTTTGGGTAATTGCTTGTATCATAAGAGTTTTCCATTTCCTTCATATCCTTGTATACATCATCGGTTTTGATGTTCAAAACAAATGAATCTGTATCAGTCAATACTAGATTCACATTTTCCTTGTATCTTGGTTTTAATGTATCATAATAGAAGGAATACATATGTATCTTTGATAAATCTAATACTGCTACTCCGCAATAGATTGGTTTGTTCAAATTCACAGTGGTTGTATTCATTTGTAAGATTCTAAAATTCTCTCCTCCTATGTTTTCTATCACCTTTTGATATTCAGGTTTTGAACTGTATTTGATAAACTGCTTTTCATCTAAAACAAATTTCAAGGTAGTTCGATCACGAACGTTCTCCATCGTTTTACCAAATACCGAATTGTTCATTAATTTGTAAAAATCCTTTTCAAAATCATGCTCACACTTTGCTCGCATATTTGTATTGTAATCAATGTATGGCTTCAACCATCTCTTTTGTTTGAAACTTATAGCTCTGTGTACTTTGTTCAACTTCAACCCATGTTCCAAGTAGAACCTTAATGCTTCTATGTGTACCACATATTTATGCTTGTCATACAGTGTACATACAAGTTTCTTGTTGTTCTTATCAAATTTGCTACCAGTCTTGTGTAATATACTTTTTGAATAATCGCTAATTTCTGTTTCTTTGATATTCATATGTTCTGGTGCCATTGGGTAATCATTGTGTAAATCGTGTAGTTCTTTGGGATATTCGAGATCAACCTCTAAAACATACCCAGTATCACTGTCTTCATTATGATTCTTGATAATGGTTTTCCATTCTTCAGTTGATTTTTCGAGTGTCCATTCAAAACCTTTACAAGGCAATGGTCTAATCATTGCGTGACCATAAAGATTGTTTGCATCTATATACATCAAAAAGTTACTTATCCGTTCTTTGTCATAATTCGATAGATATTTATTGTTCGCTTCAACATTTCTCAAGACCGCTTTGGAGATTCCGCCACGAATTCCTTTCTCAAAAAACATATACATATCATTATCGGTCAACAGTTCAAGTTCGACACTTGTATGCTTTAACATTGCATCCCAAGCAAGCCCAGGGGTACCTACATAAAAGCACGGGTCTAATCCGTATGTTTGCATTGATAGTTCCCTAAATGTTTCCATTACATCTGCCAAACCATAAACATCTCGATCTAAATACAAATCGTGAAATTGTTCAAAGTTTTGTATATTGAATGCATCGATTGTCTTCATCATATTATCATATGTCTTATCGCTCATATTTGATTGTGTCATATTATTGTAGAATGTTTGTCGGTCTGGAACCGATTCAACAAATTTTTCATATGTATCGAACCACTCGTAAGGAAATTCTCCCTTTTGACAAATAAGTTTGAATTTTTCAGGATCACTTGTAATTCGTTTCATATTGACCTTCTTGCTTTCGGGTAGAGCGGATATCAATGTTTCTAAACTCGCCATTTGGAAAGCCATTGTATCCATAAACTGATAACTATTCAATTTTAATGTTTTGTAATTTTCACTATTTTGAGCTATTACAGAGATTCGATTTTTATCGCCTCCTAATATATCAAATGCTTGTATTATCATTCGTAGGTCATAATTTAAATTGTGAAACATTATAGGTATAGTTTCACGTTTTGGGCAAGATGCTTTTAAATTACATTCTTCGTGGGCAGGTCCTCGATAATTCCCAGTATAATGACAATGGTCTCTAACTTTATCTGTTTTTATTTCTTGTTTGCAAAATCTACACGTATTACAATTATTATGATGTTCTTGTTGTTTTGGAGTTAATGGTTTCATAGTATCTTTCCAAATTTCTTTAGATTCTTTTATTTTCAACTGTAAATGGCTTTCTATTCTCATAATAGTTTTCACAAAATGTTCGTTTGCATCAAGTCCTTTGTATTGATATGTCAAGGGGATACCCAGTTTGATATCGCTTTTAATGAAAATCATATACGATGTTGGTAAATGCTTTGTATCTTTTGATGTATTACTATTTGTTTTCGGATTTTTTGAATTGATAGATTCGAAGTCAGCATACAATACTATCGGTTTTTTTGTTTTGTTTTTGAAATCCTGTAAATCTGAGTTTATCGTTAACGTCTTGGTCTGGTAACTTCACTTTTTGTTTTACATTCAAATTTCGACAATCTTCAATATGTTCATTTAATTTTTCATTGTACCTAAAAGACTTTAAACATCTTGGACAATTATGACATTTTTGGTTTTGACCATCTGCACAGAATCGGTTGAAGTTCTTAATGTATGAATAATGCTTATCATAATAAAACAATTGCACGATCTTATCAAAAGGTTGGTTACTAATTCGTAATGGTCTAATGTCTTTACCATCAGGCTCACTTGTATAAATATGAATACATAGCTGGTTATCTTTTTCGAATTTCAAAATGTGACAACCATTAACTTCCATAGGGAAATCTTTTTCATTAAACTTGAGTTTATTAAAATGTTCTGTATATTTGCTTACTCTTTCACTATTTTTTCCAACGGGATACATACAAGCTAATACTGACCATATGAAACAAAACTTATCATCATTTTTTACATTTACAATCGCTTTTTTATTCTTGATAGATAGATTCGGGTATTGGTTTGTATGAAGAACCCTTTATTGCATTGTATTTCGAAACACTCAAAAACAATTGTTCGACTTCAATAGTATATACATATTCTCTTTCCATTAGTAAACCATTTATGTTATGGAATAAATAGTCGAAAAAATCATTTGGTGTGTTACAAATTTGAGTTTTTATGCTTTTGGTCATATTGTCAATCATTCTATTTTTTGTATTGAATACCCTAATTTTGAAAGATGGAAATATTTTCTTTGGACCATCTCGTAAAACCTTTTGTAAAACTTGGTTAATTTGATATAATATGTCGGTATTTTGAATATGGTTAATAACGTCTTGAGGAATTACTTTATCATCGTAGTAATCAATATTGAGTGTGTAAACCTCAAAGCTACTATTGAATGCACTATCTACGTGAGTGGAGGGAGTACTCTTTTTGGTCTGGCGTCAGTGGCGAGCGCAGTAGCGCTTGTATCCTATGGTTCATCTCTTCCCTAGCAGCCTCTTTCTCCTTGTCCCATCTGCCTGTGAACGCCAGTAGTACTCCTAGGTATTTGTATGTAAAAAGAAAATGAAGGAGTTTCCCCAAAGCTTTTGGCATAATTTCTCTGGTCATACCCTTACGACTTTTGTTGATTTTCATCAATTTTCGCATATTTCTTTCTATATACCAAATATACTTTGGTAACATACGGTATTTATGGATAATATCAAGGACCGAGCACATCGGAAGATGTGCGAGCGTCCTTACGGAAAACTCGTCAGAGTTTGCCTTTCCAGTATCAACATTTTTTGGTTAAAATTTACGGTTCAATGAGATTTAAACTTTACCTAAAAGATGATCGAAAAAAGTTACGAAAATGAAAAATCCTCGATAACTTTCAAAATAAAGCTTAAACCCTAAAAATTTCCAGAAATCTCGAAAAATTAGAAAATTTGGAAAAAATAAATTTTTGGTGAAAAAATCTCGAAAATATTTTTTCGTGTCATATGTCTGTCATATGTCTGTCATAGGTCGGTCATAGGTCGGTCATATGTCTGTCATAACGACGACAAGAAGCGTACAAGAAGCATATGAAAAGCGTTCATCAAGCATACAAGAAGATACTTAAAATTCATTTTTGATATACGAATCTTGACTAAAATTTGGCGAGCATTTCAAATATTATACTTAACAATTCCGATTCCGTTTCGTTTCGTTTTAATTTATCTTAATTTGATCTTTATTTTACTTTGATCTTTATCAATGGAGGTTGTTGTTTATCTATAGTTTATCTATAGTACACCGGCTGAGCGTGCTCCGGGCACATAACGGGCATAGTCTTCTTGTAGTGTGCATATGAGCAGAAGGGCTGACCCGAACAACCAGCTTTTCCTTCACACTGTCTCAACTCGTCCGATCCGGGGATAGCACTCCAGTGGCAACAGAACGCATCTCCGCTTGGAGCGTTCCGTACACGGTGCGGCGGACCGAAGTCCCTGGTGTAGTGCCAACGTTGATTCGTTCCAGGTTTAACAACAAAACAAAATTTTCCAAAATGTTCAGTTCTTTTAGAAGCCATACTGCTCAGTGATATTGCTAAGTTTTACAGTAGTATAAACAGACGCAGCAACGAAAGTGAATCGTCGAGAAGAAATTTCTAAGTATTTTCGTAATCCCCGAACGTGCAATCGGTCCGGCAATCGGTCCGGCAATCGGTCCGGCAATCGGTCCGGCAATCGGTCCGGCAAATGACACAGTTACTGTACGTACTGTCATACGATTTCAGACTCTGGGAAAAAGGTAGAGAAATTTCGCTATCTGCAGACTGCAGTTTTTGACGTTTTAAGGCTCTGTTTTCGCCCATTTTTTGGCAGTATTTTTCGCGGGTGATGCTCGGAACTGTTCCAAAGCAGGGTTTAATACTATAGTAATATAATCTCACTTTAGAACACTATATCGGTCATTTTGGGGCAAAAAACGTCGGGCGAGCTTTTGCGATTTTTGACATCTTGGTCAATTTTTTTGCGATTTTGAGAATTTTGACCTTGCACCATTTGTTCCGAACCAGGGCTTAATACTATAGTAATATAACCTCACATTGGAACACTATATCGGTCATTTTGGGGCCAAAAACGTCGGGCTCAACTTTTTGCGATTTTTGACATCTTGCTCAAATTTTTTTGCGATTTTCGACCTTACACCCCTTGTTCCAAACCAGGGTTTAATATTAGACTATTATATCCTTACTTTGGAACATAGATAAACGATTTAAGGCTTATCTTCAATGTATATATTAGTATGGCTCGCAGCGAAACCTTGAAGTTAGCCCAAAAACGGTATAGAGAGAGACATGTTGACAAATCTAGGGAAATTTCAAGGAAAAGTTCTCAAACTTATTATGCCTTACATAAGAACGAGATAAATGCCAAAAAACGAGAAGCATATAGGCTAAAAAAGTATGCAGAAAAAATCTCGCTTGTATAGATTTTTTTGTTTCGTGTGACTATATCAACTACTTAAAGAAAAGAGTTGTGACTATATATAAGAAACCATGGCTATGCAATGCAATCCTTCTTATGATGACACTCTCGTTCTCAAAAACATGGTTAAGCACAAGTTATGGAAAAACTCGAAAGAACCAATGACGTCCAACTTTTACAACGATAAGAATGTTCAATTTATTGGAATTGAATCTTGTAAATCCTACAACGTTGGTCTCTTTGGAGGCAAAGTGAACAACATCATTGTGGTTGATTTGGACTCACACAAGTGGGATTTGAAAACACATCCTTGGGTGAAAAAGTTCGGACAAGCTCTTAGGAAGTTTGATACATACACCGTCAAAACATGTAGTGGAGGTTATCATTTGTATTTTTTGTATGACGATGACTTCGCCGACAAGAAGAATAGCTCGATAGGGATTGATGTGTTGAGCAATGGAACATACATTGTGGCACCTCATTCACACATATATAACATCAAAAAGAACATCATTCATAAGGATTACACCGTATACCACGACACATCCATCAAGCCGATACCCGAAAACTTAAAGCAATTCTTGTTTGAACACATTTACACATCCAGCTCACAAAAAAATGAAAAGACCGGAAAGTATGAAGTTAAACCTAAAAAGGAATTTGAATATGAAGGAGACGTGCATTACAACTTAAGCAATAAGAACATTGATAGTATATTGGACATGTTGCCTAACAATATCATCGATAATTTTGGAGATTTTTTCAAATTCACCACCGCCATGAAAGGATTGAACCAATATGACAAGTGGGATGCATTTTGCAAGACTAAACCTAACTATCACCAAGATACCAACAATCAAACTTGGAATTCATGTAAACCCAATGGCGACTTTGATGCCATCGGGTGGCTCTTATCTAGGAATGAGAACATCATTGATTATCACAAAATGAAACCGACACCCAAGAATACCATCAAGCCACATGTGATTTGGAATCGGAAGTACCTTCAAAAAACTAGAGGTGAAGACATCTATGAGGTTGGTAAATCGTACATCATGAAATCAAAACCCGGAACTTCCAAAACTACAAGTGTAAGGGACCATATCGCTCACAATAACCTTAATTTTATAGTCATAGTTTCGAGAGTGACTTTGGGAGAAACAATACACCAAACCTTTAATGAGAGCGGCGTTGAATGCACATTTTACAAGAATGTCGAGTCGGAGGACATCCAAGATGGAGATAACATCATAATACAAGTCGATAGTGTGTGTATGTTTAGTCCTTTCTGGCTCACCCGATATTCCCCGATATTCCAAGGTAGTAGCCTTACATAGTTCATCAATTTTCATCAATTTTCATCAATTTTTCATATCTTTCACATATATGCCCAATATTCTCACAAATAAGCAAAAATCCTCGATAACTTTCAAAATAATGGTTAAACCCTAAAAATTTTCGGTGATATCGAAAAATTAGACAATTTGATAAAAATGAAAATTTGGTGAAAAAATCTCAAAAATATTTTTTTCGTGTCATATGTTTGTCATACAGATGTCATACAGATGTCATACAGACAATGAGAAGGCAACAAGAATGCAACAAGAAGACAAGAAGAGTGTTAGTAGACGAACAGTCGGCGTACAGGTCATATACGGTTACAGTGGTTATATATGTTCTTTTTTATTTCAAGAATATGGAAAGTATGACTGTAACACCCTATGACAGTGCATGACCCGTACATCAAGCGTACATCAAGCGTACATATACTGTAACTTTCTCAGATGATACTCAAAATTCATTTATGATATATGAATCTTGCCTAAAATTTGGTGAGCATTTCAAATATTATACTTAAAAGCAACAATTCCGATTCCGTTTCGTTTCGTTTTAATTTATCTTAATTTGATCTTTATTTTAATTTGATCTTTTTCACAGGTTTAGGTTTATCTATAGTTTTTGTTTTCGAAGGATTTCCAGTTAGTCCTTGACTTGGTCTACCTTTACAACCACAGCCACAATCTTTACCGAACATTTTGATTATATACTATCAATTGATATTTTTATTTTTCAAAGCATCTAAAATACACACATACACACTTTCATAAATCTTGCGTTCTGTCTTTTCATTAAAAAACGGTAAATCAATTTTCTTGTTAAGTTCATCGATAAGCAACTCACAAAATCGTGAATCTTCAAGAAGATCAATCATACTCTTAAATGTCAATACTTGTAATTCATCCATTCTCTATATATATCATATTCATATATAAAAAATTCTACGTTTATCTTTCAAAAATTGAAAATATTTTTTTACACATTTGAAAAGATGAGCATAACGAGTAATAAGAACCAACTTGAGCTTGCGTGAAGATTTTAACATATAGTATAAAAAAGGAATTACCATATGCTGCATAGTAGTCGTTTAAACGTCGCTGTAACGAATTTTCTGTTTTACCGAGTTTAACATACGTTGAGGGATTTCCGCAACCTTTTGGAATCTCTATAACGTAAAATGCGTTTTTAGATTTGTTTTTGTTATAAAAGTCTGTTTTTTTGAATGAATCGTAACATTTTCTTTATTGATATATAGCGTATCCTACTATCGAGTTCATTATTCTTTATATAATTTACCATAGAATTTTATTTGCGAAATAACCAGGACTTTCAATTATATTTAAATCTTTCTTGTGTCTAATTTTATACAATCTTCGACGTTCATTTGCATATTCTATACCTTTTTCCAAAATGTAAGTTGGATAGTCTTTGTATCGGATATCACCGATTGATGCAAGTTTTTTATTATCTCTATCAAAGACATCAATCTTCTTGTTTTTAACAGTACTCGATTTGATTGTAACTTTCAACTTTTTAGCTTGATCATATGAATATTGTGTAATCTTGTACATTTACTATAAAGCTACATTTTCTTTGTTGTCAGTTTCCATTTCGTCTTTTGACATCAAGTTTCGTTTACAATTGATACACAAACAATCAATATTGGTACATCGTGATCTTCGAACATTGAATGAAATTGCGTGAATTATCAAAATCAAAACGTTACAAAGTGAAATGATATCACAAATTTCCATTTTATATATATTATAAACTTACATATTAACTTTGAGCGTTGTAAACATCCAATACATCGCTTGCGGATAGTTCTCTAGTGTAGAATCTCATATCTCGAACCGTCGATTGCGATTGAGCACCATATGACCCATAGCCTGAAGAGTTGTATCGTAGTTTTGAATCTTGTGTAAATGCAAGAACATTACTTGTTATTCCATTCGTGTGAGGATTTGTAATCGAATGCTCGCCATTTATGTAGACTTTAACATCAGTCGAACTTAACACAACAGCATAATGAGTCATCACTGTCTCAAAATCAATAGCACTGTCGCTGTGAGAAGTGATATCGTGTTAGACTGCGGTGTTCCATCCTGTATGGTGCCGAGTGGGCCATGTGGTCCACTAGTGCGTTCGCAATGTTCTTGTGGCCTACAGCTAGGTTGCCCTCTCTGTCCTGTAAGGCCTGTATATTCGCCGTGGGGGCATGGCCTGTTTCTTGGGCCTTGGCATAAATCCTTTTGTGGTATCGTTTCTGGTTCTTGGGCTTGGGTACATAGTGCAGCTGGCATTCCGCTGCGGCTACGGGATGCCAAAGGAGTCGGTACAAGGATAAGCATACACACACACACACACACACACACCGCCCGCTTGTTGGGGTTCACAGACTGCGCAGAAAAAATAATTGCCCGAAACCGAACCGCCAGTGTTTTCACCAACGGTGTAACAAACGGAGCTGAGGCAAACAGATGCCTTGCTGTTGCCCGTGTCGCCTGTCCTGTAGATAAAGCCAATAAGCACCTGTATGTTGATATAATACAAATATGTGTCTTCAATGCACGCCGAACCTTCATCATGTACGACATCATGAGTATTGGCACCGTCTTGTGCAGAACTTTATTCGATTATCAACAGCGTTCTTTGTGTAGGTTCATATCATTCTAATGGTACATTAATAAGTTTTTAGATAAATGTGTTTGTGCTTCACTTCTATCATTTATATGTTCTATGTATACATCGGGCTATCTACTATACATCTATCTATCCAAAATAATAAAAATTTCCTCCATTTTAACATAAAAAATGGAGGGAAAATATGCTGCTGCTATCGCAATGGTTTCCCCTATTGATAATCAACATTTATGGACTGCTTCCAATCCTATCCCAGTAACTCAAGCGAGGCATGTCATAGAAATCGGCAGCGTTGTCATAAAGAAGATTCTTCATCACATCGTCTGAAAACTGAGCTGCAAACTGCTTGCAGAAGTTAGCCTGAGTAGCATAGTCAGCCAACTGATACCAACCCCACCCATCAATCCGTTCATTGCCGTCTGTTACCGTGATGGGCATGGAGAAGTCGGAGCCCGTATCTGAAAGCACATATGAATGTGATACCCGTCCTCGTCGAGGTTTTTGTAAGGTACTGTAATGTCACAAGTCATATCAGCTCCTCCAGCATGCCACCACTTTGATAACTTAGTAACGAAAAAACTAAGAAAACTGGCCGAAAGCACGCGATATTGTGGGCTCTGTAATAAGGTACCCACCTTGAGCTACCCAATGGGTTGTTTGCCTGCTCAAGCGCTTTCTCAATCAGATCGCGTTTTCCATTAGGGGGCTCTATGAAGACACCCTTGACATCGGTTGCCAGCACAACCCGATCTGAGATACGCAGACAGAAACACATCTAGTCAGACGCAGGCATATGTTCTTGGATGAGAAAGGCAAACGGTTCGTCGTGTTTGAACTAACGCAGATCGACGTCAACGTCGACACATAGTCTGCTGCTTCGGCATCTTAAATCCCGAGACATCTTCTACAATTCCTGAGCATGCACGAGCGACAAGTCGAGGATACACGAGTGATAATAGCGTAAACCTGGGACGGACCTAAGGAATTCACACTCAACAATGCTCAAAGGGGATGCGTGAGACGTGCGCGCACCAGGATATCTCTTGACAAGCTCGTGAAGCTGCGCCCCATCGCGGGCGGCCTTGCAGAAAGGACTCAAAAGCCAAGCAGTGACGCTCACGTATATATTTGGGGAGACATCCAATAAACCTGCAGGCCACACTCCACGAGGTTTATTTCCCAGTTGTCAAGCCCCTTAGGGTGGTATTCCTGTCACTCACATCCTTTGACTCGGAACATCAAACGATGATTAGCTTCACGCTACGAGAGCCTGAAAAAGGGAATAGGGAGGCTCTTCTGAAACCCACAGCAGGAGTCAGAACACGTTATGTGCCTCTGCTCAAAATGCGCGGCAGGCTCCCTTGAGCATGCTTGAGCGGATTAAGTGTACCATAAACTATCCTTCGAGTCCAGATCAAGACAACGATGGGCCTGTATTAACTGCTTTCAAGTTGCCATCGGAGAAAACTGAGCGCCTGAAGCAACTCTAGCAAGCAAGTGAGACTGTTTTCTGCAACGATATGCGGTTCAGCGCACCTGAGAGTGCCACAAACGCCCCATCCCAAAGGCCACGCTCGAATAGCCCGCAGTTCATGAGGAGAAACTTGACCTCCGGGAAGTCTGCGGCCGCCTCTCGGACCTCCCGCATGTAATCGAAACGCCCCTCTTGGTACTTCTTAGTGCACTCGCTTTTTGCATTACTTTGGAAAATCACCGGAAGCCTCTTCTCGGAGCAGAACTCATACAGTTTGTACATGGCAGGGTGGTTGGCCCGCGAGACCTCGGAGTCCGTCTGGTTGCTCAACTCGGAAGAGCGGAAAAATATCTTCCCCACTCCGGTCCAAAACTGAAGAAAAAAGCGGATAGTGTCAAGTGGCGAGGTTGCAGCTGAACGGTGTAAGTGAGACGGAAGACAAGAAAGCAGGTTGACCTCTGCAAGCGCGCACTCTCTTTCACGCGACAAGAACGAGGCACCCACCTCGCGATCTTTGGACCACTTTTTTGCAACATACTTCACTGCGAACAGGTCCGTGGGGTTGAACCCGCACATCAGCGGAAGGAGAGTCCTGCCTCGTCCGGCTTCCGTCCCATTATCGCGAAGCTCCTCTTTTACTATAAAGTCGGTCGCCGAGTGATAGTAAAGCCGACCAGTCTGGTAGATGGGCCCCTTCGGTTGTGAGGGCTCGTGCGTGTCCCACTTCTTTGAGAGCGGCATACCGCAAAGCGCCGTGTTCTGCACGCCGCAGTGTCTCATGGCGGAGAGGAGAGCTTCCACCCCTTCGGACTCCTGCTCGGTTGCCCAGACGGTAAACGATGCCAAGAAATCGTGTTAGATAGCAGGAACTGGCAACAGGAGATTGCTTCGGGCGTTCCCTCCAGCCCGGCGCGAATAAAAACAAAAAGTGGGCGTATCGACACTCCGAGATAAGTGATCGCTGAGGCAGACGTGGAGATTTGACTACCTGAAACCAATCCATTAGATGACAAAACGCGTCGAACATCGGGAGCACTGGTAATGGTACTGATTTAAGTTTGCTGTGTGGCTGTAAAGCCGGTCGGGTGTCCGCCTTGAGGTCAAAGCTCCTCCTCTCGAGGCTCACCAGCTGTTCGCCCGGAGCACACGTTAGGCCCCTCAATAAGCGCCACACAAACCGCACAGCAGGCATATTCGAAAATATATATATATATATACATTCGAATATATATATATATACATATATACATGGATACATGTATATGTGTGTGTGTGTCCATATATATATATAAAGAGGTAGAGGAGACATTATTGTAAGGTTCGCATCCAACTGAATGAAGGCTTTTGGCCAACTTACAACACGCTCCTCGAATCGAACAACAAGGTGAAAAAATCGTGGGATCGCCTTCTCGCAGTATTTAGACGAAGCAGGGAGAGAACTCGAGATTGAAGGAGGTTTCACACCTGGAGATCGGACAGCCCTTTTATGACGTTGCGGCCGAATCTCTCATTCGCCTGGGCCTGGGCATGTTTCATAAGGAACTCTGAAGGATCTTGGTCGTGCGCTTCGTCTTCGAATACTTTTATATCCTCATCCTCGCTCTCTGCCTTCAGCGTGGGCTCGTTAGTCAGATTTACGGGATCCCATTGGTTGCCGGTGGATACTTCGTGCACCATTTCTTTCAAGGACATAATTTCGGTAGGTCTAAAAGATTCGGAGGTACGTTCGACGACGCCGTACCCACCGATCGATAAAGGTATTTCAATATCACTTGACATGAGGGTCTCAGTGAGTTCAGCTCTTGTCGCTTGAGAGTCGGGAGTCTTATTAACCGGCTCCACTTGGATGGCAACTACCGACTCCTGTGGCTCGGGGGGATATTTTGCAGAGGTTTTTGAGGGTGAACCGCCCATAACTACCCCCACCCTGTAGGTAGCAAGGCCTTACACCCCAGTCTGCACGTTCTGGTATACACAGTTATCGGTGGCACTCGAAGTCGCGGCTCGTATCCGTTTCAAACGCAGTTACAAGTTTTGCATGGATGTATAAAAGCGCGTTGCAACGAAGCAAATGTATTGGCACAAAACACCTGCACGACAAACTCACTAGCGCACAGCGAAAGGCCTCTACCGTCGTGTGAACTCGACTGCAACTAGTTACGTGTATGTGCAAGTGTACGAGTATCCGTATGCTAACTCTTACTCTAATAAGTTCATAGCCTTCATACAAAACAATAGCTGATGACACGCAGATGCATCGCTCAAGGCATATTCGACTAATTATACCCTCCCGTCTCCGACGGAGGGCCCATGCGGCGTTTAATGCGTGTACGTGTACGTCCGGCGTCGCGTCGTCACACTTTCGTTTCAGTACGTGGTCGCCAGGTTTTTATATCCGAAAATGCGACATGAGACGCAGTCCGCAAAGCTCCCAGAACGAAAGTTGGTGACACTGTCATGAACGTCGCCTGTATGGGCTGGAACAGGAATTATACACAAAAATGATTTCCCGTGTGTCGTGGTCGTCGTCGTCACACTTTCGTTTCAGTGCCGTGAATTCCTTATGTCCGAATGGAACCAAACACCGTAGGATTAAATTTGGTTCCATTCGGAAAGATTCACGGCCGTGAATCTAAAATTCACGGCCGTGAATAACTGGAATACCGTTCGATTAAAATCTAACGGTTTTTGGCGCGACTCGGAAAGTTGCAAGGGGGAAATACTTTGGCCCGTCACAACCAGGGGTGACATTATATTCAATAATATAATGAGATGTTCACGGTTTTAACCGAGATGATTTCTAACTTCTCGGTCGAAACTTGTCGGGCGAATGAGAGCATCGGAATTCAAAATTCGGCCATTCAGTGGCCCGTATGATGACTGCAACCGAAATCACGAACGAGACCGTGGTCAGAAATTCGAGACTTCGAAGTCTCATCTTCTCGGTCGAAAAGTGAGACCGAGGTAATCATCTCGGTTAACGACAGAATATTTGGTCCACGTCGGAAGACGCGTGGACGCGATCAGATTCGTTACGTGAGACAGTTTTCATCAGTGAGACTTCGAAGTTTCGTTTTTCCACAAAAAAGATGACATGCATCGCGGAACGATATCTGGCGCGAGGAAAATTTCACGTAGATTTCGAACTCGAAAACTTCTTGTTCAGAAGACAGACCAGTCCCAACTGGTTGGTGAACCACCACCAACTGGTTGGTGAACCTTCCAACCAGTTGACTTCGAATAGTCCGGCCAGTTCAAAAAACAGTGGACAGCTCTGTCGCAAACGCGTGCACATGGTGGGACAAACTGCTGGACTTCGGGTTTAGGCTTAGTTATTATGGGCTCTGACTAGCCCCTAGCCTGACCCTGCTTCCGTATCGTGTCCGTGACATCCTAGCACTGTACTGTACAGTAGTACAGTACAGTAGTACAGTCATTGTTTCATTGTCTGGGTTTCCGAGAGCATAAAGCCTCGGCCAGACACTAGTTATGTGATTATCAGTTTGATCTTCAGCGAGCTTAGCCGGACAGTGGATCTGTCTTCCTCGCAGGTTATGGCCCGCACCGGCTTTCCGGTGATTCTGATGATGGCACAGCGCCTTGCTGTTGCCATGTTCGGCTAAGTAGGACGTAGGAGGGGTTGAGCGCCCACTTGGGCGGTGGTGTATTGTTCTCGCGGTATGGCCTTTTAGCATGGCAGTGATGGCGGCACGCGTTGTGCTCGCCTTCGCTGCGCAGGAGATCGGCAGTTGACGGATTGTTTTTTTTACGGCAGCATCGTCGCAGCGAGGGTTTATTTACATCGTGCGCCACTGGCCCTGGCGAGGTCGCTCCACACGTTGTGCATTTTGGCCGCTCTCATTTTTCCGCTCACGACCTGTGCATTTCGATCTATTGTGCTGAGGCTTCTACGGATTATCTGGCCGCCGTGGCAATTTTATACCACCATCCTTGATTAGCTCGACCTTTCCCCTGTCTCTCTATCATGGTTACCACAGCAAATAGAATGACGCGGTCACGCGTCCGTAGATTAGAGACGATTTTTGATGATGTGGGTGCGCAGCACACTGCGACACCACACACCCCGCAGCTGCCAGTTCCGACCACCGCAGCTGCGAGGGAGACTCTCGACAAATGTCAACAGCTTGCTCGCGACAATTTTGACAGGAAGGTTGCAAAAATCGTTGCCACGAAAATTCTCGGAGACAAATCAGACCGCTTCGCTGGTACGGAGTCCGACGCAGTCGACATTTTTTCACAGATCATGCATGAGCTTCGAGCACAATTTCTTCTCTAGTCGCAGGCACTTGCTCCCCTCTTTGACCTGACTGACATGACTGTTGCGGCTAGGCATGAGGGCAACGAGTTGCTGCTTTCGGCTCTGACGTTTCTGGCTCGCCCGGGCTCACCTGCTCGTGACTGGCTTGAGGCCTCTGGGTCTGACGTTCCTGGAGATGGCAAGCGTGCTGCCCTTGAGGTGGTACGCATGCTCCAGGAACGCTCAGAGCCCTTTGACTCTTTTGAGTCGCTGCTGGCGGTTCGCATCCCCAGCAGCGAAGATCCTGACCGTGGCATCCGTGAGTTCAATGGCCTGTTGCGGGACGTTCGGCGTTCCCACAACTTGCCGGAGGACGCGGTGAAGCGGCAGTTTCTAAAGGCTCTCGGCAATTCGGCGTTGTATCGTGACTTGGCTAATTCCTTGGCTCGAGCTGACCAGCGGCAGGGCGTGTCTCTCTTGACTATTCAGGCTCGTGTGCGGGAGCAGTTCCGCCACGGCTTGCAAGTCTCTGACACCCGTGTCTCTGCTCTGTCATTCGGCGATGGCGCGTCTGACCTGGCTGCGGCGTTGTCCAGTCTGCAGAAGCAGCTGGAGCGCATGCAGCAGGACATTCGTGACCTAAAGCGGCAGAAGCGGGAAGGGGCACCGCCTGCGGGCAAGCACCTTACCCGCTCTGCTGCTAAGCATCATCGTGCTGGTGTTAAGCCACTTGGCACCGCTCCTCCTGTCTCGTTTGACAAGAAGAGCGGTGCCTTCGTGCCTCACTGCAGAAATGCGGAGTGTGCACAAATTTGAAGCACTGGCATGCTGAATGCCCCAACGGCGGTCCTCAGTCTGCCCACTACTGTGGTGCAGTTGAGAACTATGAGACTGACTGCCTGGCTGTTCGTTTCCAGCGTTTCTATGACGCGGGGGATGAACATGCCTTCGAGTCGCTCTGCACGATGGAGGGTCGTCCAGAGGTGGTCGAGCTGTCGGCACATTCTTTTGTGACGGCTGAGCCCACATCTCTGCGGCACTTTCAGGATGCGGCGGCTTCCGCTCAGGATGCGACGGCTGACGATGACGGCATGGCTCAGTTTGGTCTGGCCACATTCCACTCGGGTGCACGGGGCTCGATTCCGCCGCCGCCTGCGGTACGGCATCCCTCTGCACTCGTGGCTGGTGGTGTGCCTGCGGCTCGTGACCCGCCAGTGGTTATCCCTGGCTCTCTCGGCTTGCCTGGCTCTGTCCCGTCACTCCAGCTTGGCGACTCTGCACCGGCTCCGCTGTTTGCTGGCATGAGGATTGAGGCTTCTGACATTGGCTCTGAAGTCTCTGACAATGACCAAGGCTCTGACAATGACTCTGACGGCGGGCGGCAAGTGGCTTTTGGCTCCTTCGGCACTCTTGAGCATGACTCTGACAGGGGAGCATCGCCAGCAGCGGCTCCGGTGTACCGTCCACGGACTCCGCCGAGCTTTCTCCGATGTGCTTTAATGTCTTCCGTGCTTTGTTGTTCTCTGCTGGCCAGCGCTACGGCATCTCTGGTTGCCGTGGGCGGTGGTGACAGGGGCCTGGTTGAGCCCGGAGCCACCGCCCGTCGGTCTACTGGAGATCTCTTTGCTTCGATTCCACCACTTGGTGCTGCAGACATCCGTGATTGGCCGCCAGACGATGGAGTTCTCGTGTATGCTTCTTCAATGCTCAAACCGCCGTGGGAGTCTACTTGTTTGAGTTCTTCAGTTGCTCTACTTTCTGCTACGGATCCACCTTGCCCGCTTAGGTCTGGTGGTGCTCAATTTGAAACAGACAGCTTTCAATTCACTTCGGGATTCTTCTGTGCTTGCATCCCGACCGCTGAACTCAGCCCTGCTGACCAGCCTCGAAGTGGCTGAGTTTACTTCGATTGTCCTGGCAGCTTGATTAGCTTTAGCCCAGTAGTGGGATGACCGGGTCAAGACCCCGGCACCCAGCTAGAAGTGATCGGTTTCCACCGAAGTGAATGTTAGGTGTTTGTTTATTATCTCGTGGCTGTATATCTGTACCTGCTTTGCTAGGTAGTCACACCCACGGGTGGTGTGCCGGACTTCGGGTTTAGGCTTAGTTATTATGGGCTCTGACTAGCCCCTAGCCTGACCCTGCTTCCGTATCGTGTCCGTGACATCCTAGCACTGTACTGCACAGTAGTACAGTACAGTAGTACAGTCATTGTTTCATTGTCTGGGTTTCCGAGAGCATAAAGCCTCGGCCAGACACTAGTTATGTGATTATCAGTTTGATGCTCAGCGAGCTTAGCCGGACAGTGTATCTGTCTTCCCCGCACAAACACTCAAATTACTGCCAAGAGATGCTGTAACTCCTCAGTCACCAAATAAACCATCAGATGACATATCGATGCTCTGCGGTAGTATATATGTGTGCGTGCTCGGCATGACATTCATCGCTGTGCTCAAATGTCTCAATAAGTCGTCTCGTAGGTGTATTTTCATCTAACCTAAAATATGTGTGAATTCCGAGACGAAGATATCTACTTGCTGAGTGAACGCGAATGCGTGTACAACTTGTAATATTCACAGTATGCTCGCGTGCGTATTCCGCGCGCGCATTCGGAAGCAGTCACAACACGGTCCTCAACAAGAAAGCAAGTCTCACAAAAGAAACCACTCTTAATTGACGCAAAGTTGGGCATTCAGCCTCCAATATACGGTCTCACTGTGTCCATAATAACATATAAGCTAATTACGGAACCAAGAAGTGTCCACAACTGTCTTAGGCGCTAATCCGGCCTTCATCCATACACAAAGAGCAACGCGCATCCGCAACGCGAGTCTGCTCCAATGCCCGCGTGTCCCCCGGTAGCTGTGTACTGCAGCTCAACCCGCCAACCGTCATGTGTTCGCCAATGTGGTGGCAGCCTGCTGCAGCTCCAAGTCTGTGGTGATGTATCGCACTCTCCATGCTCTGCGCCTCCAATATGTGTGTGCGCCGGCGTCTCACCGAGTGCACCCTCTGTCAAGCGTGTCCATCAGCCCTGCTGCAACCGCTCCTCCTCTGAGTGTGGTGTGACGCTGTGCACTCCATGTCAATATATCCACCAAACCTGTATGACGCATCCGCGTCAAGCGTGTGGGCGTCTGATGCGACCGGCTCACCAATACATAGTGTGCACCTGCCAGCAACTCACTGTGTGCAAGCGTGATGTAAAAGTCCACTACTCTGTGTATCCACCACCCCCAGTGCCTCATCAACGGCGTGTCGTCCCTCCAGCTCTACACTGACCGAGGTGTGCTGTAGCTGTGTATGCCACCAATGCGTTGCGCCACCTCCAAGGTGTGCACCGACAGTGTGCTGTGCCGCATCCCAGTGTATGGTGATGGCGTACCCCACCTCCAAGTCCTCCTCGATGAACGTCGTGATGAAGGTGAGCCGCTCCCAACTCTGCGATGGAGGCGTAGTGCTTCTGAGTCAATGATGAAGGTGAGCTGCTCCCAACTCCGTGGTGGAGGCGTCGTGCCTGAGATCTTCGTGATAATGACGAACACGAGAGTCCCTCCAGCTCTGCGACAATGGCCTCCAAGTCAACAGTGATGACGGCAACGCAGTGCCCCTCCAGCTCTGGTGCAAACACGAAACACTGCATCTGAACCATGGTGCTCTACTTTCCAACAAAATTCGCTTTTTCCCTTTCTTACAAATTTCCTTTTTCAGGTAAGCCCTTTCGCTAGTAGACGACTCTTGACCTTCGAATGTGGGCTCAGGCACGTCGTGTCGAACTATGTTTGTTGTCGCGTCAACCAGATCAGGTTCAGCCTCAGCGAGCTCAAATGCTTCCTCGTAATAGTTAATGCACTGTGCTTCTGCCATGGTACTTTTACGAAAAGAATGATACAATGATATGATATATCTAAACAACAGTGACGTGCGAAAGCAGGGATCGATGATACCTGTTGACGGCTGCAACGTTTATTCAGGGGCTGCATTTTATTCAGGGTCTTTAAATTAATTACTGTTCATGTCATCGCACGTTCTGCCAAGTGTACTGAATTGAGTGTATCAGATATTTGTGACAATTTCCTGCCAGCTGTCTGGAAAGCACTGGCAACTTCGGCTCAATGTAACGATCGACTTTCAAAAATATGCATAACGTTAATATATAAATCAGTCATAGTCTTTTCTACGTTACCTGGCTTCAAAAAAGACTATGACGTTTTTATATAAACTGGTCATAGTCTTTTCTACGTTACCTGGCTTCAAAAAAGACTATGACATTTTTATATAAACTGGTCATAGTCTTTTCTACGTTACCTGGCTTCAAAAAAGACTATGACATTTTTATATAAACTGGTCATAGTCTTTTCTACGTTACCTTGCTTCAAAAAAGACTATGACATTTTTATATAAACTGGTCATAGTCTTTTTAGCGGGCCATGCCTTTAAAAAAGACTATGACGCGTTTATACGCGAAATTCACTGGAACTCTATGACGTAATAACTTCGAAAGCGTTCCTGCGTCCAAGGAGCATTTGAAATTATACACAGA
Organism: Cymbomonas tetramitiformis; assembly: GCA_001247695.2. Taxonomy (NCBI): domain Eukaryota; kingdom Viridiplantae; phylum Chlorophyta; class Pyramimonadophyceae; order Pyramimonadales; family Pyramimonadaceae; genus Cymbomonas; species Cymbomonas tetramitiformis. Next base: position 24,757 of record LGRX02000756.1, read on the forward strand.
TTTCGCACAGACCTTCGATATTATTTAATCGAACGATTACAAAATACTTTAATCTGAAACCGTCGACCCACGACCCACGACCCACTGTCCAGGGGGGTCTGTGATCTGAAATCGGGCCCTGTAACAGTACGTTTTTGGCTTTTCAGACTCAGAAAATATTTTTTAGACCCACTTTGCGTCATGGGTTCATTGAATAATATCTAACGTACACTATGAAGTGTTTCAAGAGTGATAACGCAAATAATCCACTTATATCCTGGAAGGAATATATCCTTAATCCGCAAATAATCCACCAAGACTCGATATCTAACGAGTATAATACAAACATGCCTAAGTCAACAAATATCACTAACATTGAATTCTACGATCAAGAGAAGGTTGAGAAGCTCATATACGAAGGAAACATTTCAGATTTTACTTTCTCTATCTCTAGGGATGAATCGATTACGACAAATTCCAAAAAACAAATGAAACATTTACTTTTAAAACTTGAAAACTCAAACAATGGAAAGGTAGACGTAAAATACAAACCATCTCGATGTGGTCGCTATTATGCTCAAACCGACATCTCAACCTACCAAGGTATGCCTCGAGAAATAAGAGCATACCTTGCCAAAGACATTTATCATGATATCGATATTAAGAATTGTGCATACACCATCGTCAAGATATTGTGTGGTGATACTTCTACACCAAACTTGGATAAATATTTGAAAGGTCGAGAGTCGATTATAGGAATCCTTATGAAAGCCTACAATTGTGACAACGATTTGATCAAGAACCTATTTACCGCAAAGCTTTTTGGTCAAGTACAGTCGACTTGGCATAAAAAGAATAATGTTTCTACAAACGATATAGAACATACATTTGGAGCAAAGCTTTCCAATGAACTTAAGAACACAATATTGCCTCATCTCGAAGTCTCTTCGGGTAGTGAGTTGTCTAGACTTGTATTCTCAAAGGAATGTGAAATCTTAATGGTCATCAAGAAACACTTGGAGGACAAGGGACATGATGTAGGGTCATTAATATTTGATGGATTATTGCTTAGAAAATCTGAGGAGAATATTGACGATATCCTTAACTCTTGTGAGAAAGCAATTGTTGAATACTTCGGTGTTGAATACTCGAGAATCAAACTCATTGTTAAACCTTTTGAGGATTGTAGTGATCTTGAGGCGAAAGTGGAAAAGGCATGGTCAAATAGAGACATTGCCGTGCCAACAACAATAATTCCGATGACCGATAAGGATGCCGCTCATGTGTTTTTTGAAATATCACAAAGACAAATTGAAGTTTTGTGAGGATACCTTTTATATCTACGATGAAGGTGTATGGTTCAAGGATGACAAGTATCATTCAAGATTGTTTAAATTATGTGATGGAATTGAGGAGGAGTTGAGAGGCGGTCCAAGAATGACAACCGCTTGGGGTGAAGATTTAGGTCCCTTCAATCGACTTGCAATGATGTTACCCAGATTTGTAAGACAAGACAATTGGTACAAAAAGACTTTTAAAAGTGCAGTGGGCATGATACATTTTAACAACGGGATATACAACATGGCCACCGGTACACTACAAGATTTTGATCCAAGCATTGTGTCATTTCATAAACTAGATTATGATTTTCCGGACTTGAGCAAAGTAGACCCAAAAGTGGAACAAGAGGTTTATTCAAATATATTTGAAAACCCACATCCAAATGGATGAATATGGGATACACGTAAAAGGGGTAGGGAGCCATATGCAGGAACTGGCTAAAGAAACACTACCTATAATGAGACAGCTGGGAAAGGCTAAACGGGTATGCACAAATGCGGAAATGGAGGGCACCACCAGAACAACCAAACACCTCAGGCGAATGGACACAGAATACAGAGACCCACAGTTGCAGCCCGCGACGACAGGCTCTGAGAAAATGGGGGCAGTAAATGTAATACGGGAAACGAAAACTCAGCAAGCTACTAAGCAAATAAACTTCACCAAACTGCTCACACTATTCAGAAACTACCCGGACCTCAAGAACCTAACCACAGCAGACGGGAAAAGTGCTATACCAATAAAAACACTAAAAGCGACATGTGGAAGGAAACACGACAACAAAACGGCAACAAAGATGGTACAGGGCATGCTGCACCTATACCCATACATTTGCGAGGCACAGCCCAATGACATTAAGAAACCAGGGGACCACTGGGACCATGTATGGAACAGAAGGCTAAAACCAGAGTACATACAGGAACGGAAAACAGGAGAACTAGAGAAGTACACCAAAAGTACGGTAAATATGGAAAACATAAGCGACTGGCCGGCACAAATAAAGGCACTGCATGAGGCTGGAAACAGTCTGAAGGACATACTGCACCTACTGTCCATGTACCCACTAGCCAACCAAACGAAGCACTTCGAACAGGCAGATGTGGAATGGACGGAGCAGGAGAAGGAAGTTCTGGGCATAGAAACCAACCAGGAAAAGGAGGAAGATGATGTGATGACCACAAGAAACCCACGGGGAAGAATAAAGAGGAAGACAGAGCAACGAGACAGAGGCCAGTGGTCAACACAAGAAGACCGAATGGACACGCTAGGACAAGAGGGAACATACACACCCGCCAGGATACTGGCAAGCAGACAGTACCTGCAAAACTACACCGATGCGACCTCGAAAGTGACACAGTACGAAATACGGTGGACCAACAGCGAGGGCAGAGAACAAACGACGTGGAGCACAGAAGAAACAGTAAGAACGCACCTGCTCAAACACAACTCCTCCTCGGACCATGGATGGAGGAACCTTGTGGAGGAATGGGAGAATGACAAAAGAGACAAAAGGGCCAAACGCGAACCCGTTGAAGAAATACTGGCAGGACAACCGAACGGTGAACAAAGATACTGGAAACATGTAACACACCTGGAAATATGCACAAGAGAAACGAACCCGGACCAAGACATTAGGCACATTCCAGGGACAAAGGACAGGTAATTACGCACGGAAGGTGACACCACCTACTGCTACGAGCCGGACGGGGGCCTTATAGGCACACGGAGCACAGTAAAAGTTAGCTAATTGTACGACAGATATGCAGAGGCGGTGGGGGACAGTATGGCACAACGGCCAACAGGAAAACAACTGGCCAAAAGGTTGAAACTAAGTATAGAACACAAAATACACGTCAACACCTTCGAGGAGGAAATTGCACAGTTGCTGATAAGGTACTCTAGCAAAGCGGAGATGAAACACAGAAAACGGAACCTCCAAAACCACTGGACCTTCCCCCCGGAAATGATGGAGGCGGTGCACACAGCCATGGGAGTCCAGACAGAGGTGTTCGCCTCGCCACTCAATGTACACAAAAACACTAAAATGTACTACTCACAATACCCACGAGACTCGGTATTTGGGGCTGTAGGCTCAGCATGGGAAGAGCAATGGGAAAAATTGGGGTCATACCAATTTAACCCAGAGTATACAGCAGGGGACCTCTATAAGGCACTAAAAAAGGCAATTAACTCCACAAAAACAGCAGAACCCGTCCTGGGGGTAGGGATATACCCCACGTATGCCAAAAGCCCGTATAGAAAACTGCTGAACAAGCACATGGGATACAGGGTACACGAGCTGCTTGAGATAAAGGAAGGGCAGTTCACCTTCCTGCCACCTGACCACTGGATGCAAGGAAACCTACAAAAACCCAAACAATGCAACTGGAACATGAGAATACTGATAGTAGCGAACGCGGCAGGATGGAGGAAATACTGCCCGGACGCACTTAAAACCCACGACATATTCAGCAAGGCCCTTCTCAAATGCCCGCAAAGCAAAGTCAGGACGATAGGCAGAGCATGCTACATGCACAGGCCTCTTACCCTCAGAGATGCAGACAGACGACCAAGGTCCATTACAGAATGGGAGAAGGATTGCGTCATAGACCCAGCGCCATGGACAAACCATGAACTACCGGTCATGCAAGCAATGCCAAGCGAACACCTGGAAAACCACACAGAGGAAATAATTGACCGCTGGATGGAAGATAGGAAAAAAGAAGGGGAACACAGAGGAGGGGACAGGGGGCCGAGGCCAACAACTATGGACGTACTAAGAGCCAACACCACATGGAGCAGAGAGGAAATAAACAAGGACGCCCTAAGAAGATGGGCACTACAATTTACGGGCCCAGACACAACAGAAGAAGATATAAACATGGACCAATGGCTGCAATGGGAAAGGGGTGAAATAGAGAAAGCCGAATTACCACCAGAAAGCAGGTGGGACAACCAAGGAAAGGGATACCTAGAGCCCCACAGGAAGCATAACAAAAACGATATGGTCTACACAGACGGCAGCCAAAGGAAAGTCAAAAAGGAAAACGGGGAAGTCGAGGAAGTAACGGCGGCAGGAGTCTGGGACCCAAGAGGGGGACGGGCGGAGAGCCACATGCAGAAATGGACAGGACGCTGCCAAACTGTTAACAGGGCGGAGCTCACTGCCATATATATGGCACTAACACTAGACTCAAACTCGGGAAAGGAAAAAGTCAGCATATGTACGGATAGTCTAACCTCACTATACCAAATACAGAACATGAAGAGAAGGCCGCACACGCTGGAAAGGCATGTACACAGGGACATACTGTGGAAAATAATGAAGCAAATACAAACGCTAAACAGGGAGGGAACAAAGGTGGCCCTATACAAGGTTAAAGCGCATGTTGGAATACATGGGAACGAAATGGCGGATGAGGTGGCAAAAAAGGCCTGTGAAGAGGGGGAATACAGCCTTAACCACGACAACACAGATACAGTGATGCTACTGGCAATATGTGAGGCCACAGGTAGACAACTGGAAGGACACCAAGCAATACTCAACCATGTAACAAAAAAGGTAAGGGAGGCAAAAATGACGGGAGAAACAAACATAATACAAAGACTAAAAAGGAAACTAGAAACCGGGCCCGAAGAGTGGGAGACCAAAAGACAACGCATTGAGAGGATGGAGGCAGAGTATGCACAGAAAAGTCGAGAGCCTACGGAAATAGAAATAGTAGAAGCATGGGCGGACACCTGGCCAGATGAACCAGAATGGCAACGGGAGCAGGAAGAGGAACTGGAACTCCAGTGGATGGAGCGGCAAGAGGAGGAGGCACTGATACAGGGGCAGCAAGTGCAAACAGTGCAACAAGCCAAACAAAAGAGGGGGCACAGACAAGAGAGCACACGGGAAGTGGAACTAAGCAAGGACGAGGCAGGGGAGACAAGAACAATACTGAAGGAGGAGGCATTAGGACAAGGAAAAAGACAAAAACGAAGAAGAACCCGAAGCCAGACAGGACCCGACCAACTAGCCCGACGGGAAGTTGAAGGGCAAAGAGAAGTTCAAGGAGAAGCTGCAAGAGTGCCAACACAAGAACTAAAGCTACCGGAAGCTCAGAACAAGGGCATGACAACACAGCAGGACAATGCAGCCGAGCTCAGCGAAATGGCCCAACAACAGGAGGAAGCACAGGAAGAATGGAGAGCGCTCCAGGAAATGGCACAGCAGCAGGAAGCGGCGCAAAAGGAAGCATACCAAGCGAAGGAATGGAGAAGGACCTCGATAGAAAAAATACTGACAGCAACAAGAGAAAAGCCAGAAAAGTACATGCAGCACCTGAAAGGTGATAAAGCCATGCACAAGCTCTCTAACGGATACTGGAAAAAAGGAACAGAATACCTAAACGAGCATGATGTGACAGTCCTGCTAAGATGCCGGGCAAACAAGCTACCGGCAGGACCATACAAGAAACAGCAAGGAGGGGGAAGGGCACAAAAATGCAAATGCTGCGGGATGCCCAGACAAGTAAATGCGGGAGGCTTCATACGCACAGCTCATGTGCTAGGAGGATGCACGGAAAGGGAAATAAAGAACATGGTAATAAGCAGGTCGGATGAGACCACCAAAATAATAGCAAAAGCAATTAGCAAAGGCAGGAAAGGAGGATGTGTAATAAGAACACATGCGGGGAAAAAAGGGAAGGGAATGAACAATGGAAGACCAATAGAAGACGTCTTGCTCACAAGAGGGCAATGCAGACTGGACGGACGAAACACACCAGCACCAGAGCACGGAAAAGACACCATACCACACTATGTGGACATAGTAATGCTGGAGGGAACTGAGAAGGGGAACGAGCAGCCTGGGTACACACACCAGAAGGCAATGGCGGAAGCGGGTCACATACACCTGATAGAGGTAACGTACACGGACGAAATGAGCTGGGAAGAAGCACTAAAGACAAAGTACACAAAATACACGCCGCTGGTAAAGCTACTGGAACTATATGGATACAAAGTGACGTTACACGTGATGGTATTCGGCAACACGGGAACAATATATGAGCACACGGAGATAATACTGACCAAACATTTAGGATTTGATAAACAGGAAGCCCTACACCTACTCAGGAGAGTACACGACCTAGCTACAGGATATGCAGTAAGCCTCAACAGACTATATAGGAAAAAAGTAGACAAGGAACCAGACTAAGGAAAAAAGAAGTAAGAGTCAAGGGGACTCACAAAGCCCCACACCCTGTCCAAGGGTGTCTCTTTTTCTTTTTTCTTTTCTTTTGAAAACCCACATCCAAATGTAGATCATCGGAACTACATAATCCAATCCTTGGCCATGGCATTGGGAGGACATCTTTTGAAAGAGAAGAAATTCTTTATTCATGTCGGAGAGTCCAATGCCGGAAAGGGTGTGTTATGCAATTTCCTAGAGAACACGTTTGGGGATTATATAGGACACATGTGTGGTGAAAACTTGGTGTATAGCAAAGGAGGCGAGCCAGCAAAGAAACAATCTTGGCTTGTGGACTTCATTGGAAAGAGAATTGTGTTATCAAACGAAATGAAAATGCAAAGCCCTTTGGATGGAAATATGATAAAGATTGCGGCATCGGGTGGTGATAAGGTCGTTGGTCGAAAGAATTATCAAAATGAAATGTCGTTTTACTTATTGACATCGTGTTTCTTGATGTGTAATGATATACCGGTCATAGAACCGACGGACGACGCGGTAAAGAATCGAGTGAGGATCTCTCAATGGAATGTGCAATTTGTAGAGAAAGAAAAGGTGAATGGCAAGACACGATTGTTGAGGGACGATGAAATTAAAGACAAGATCGATACCATCGAGTGGCAGCATGCATTTCTTAAAATATTGTTTGAAGCTTACAAAGAATATGCACGACATGGCCTAATAGAGCCTAAAGACATGATGGAGATCAGAGACACATGGATGGGAGGTTCGAGCATAGAGAAATTATTGTTTGAAGAGTTTGAGGCAGTCGAAAATGTCCGAGAGGCATCTCAAAGAGTCGAGAATGAGGACTATGTCAAATTTAGTAGGATATACAATACATTGAAGAGAATGGAAGGCTTTGGAAATATGTCTCAAACAAAATTAGGAAGGGAACTTATAAAGATGGGATTTGATAATTGGCAAAAGAAAATAGACAAATGTGGTGTTGCTTGTCGTATAGGATTGAAACCAAAGGGCCGTGAGGAATATAGTAATATGATCCTCTAGGTCTACGGTCTATGGTCTACGGTTTGTGTAAACAATTATAATTCAAACAATTAATGCATATGATCATCAACAATCATATTAGTCTACGGTCTATGGTCTACGGTTTGTGTAAACAATTGTAATTCATGTGTGTTGGTCATGGGTCATCGTATGTTAATAAGATTTTCAATAATTCAAATGGGATACAATATGCATCCTCTAAAGATTGTCCCGTGCTATGAGAGGCACATGAGGATTGAGTTCTTTGAGCAGTCTTCATATGTCTTCCATGTATTTGCTTATGTATACAAGGAGTCTCTCTACTACAGTTCTTTAAGTATACATTAGGTTTATTAGTCCATATATTAGTCTGTTTTCTATACTCCTTTCCATACATGCAATAAGAACATGTATACATATATTTATTGATATCTTTCATTATCTCTCGATGTTTAAGCAATCCTCCGTCTGAAGGATTCTCTATATACCAATAAGTAGGTTTATAGTATTCTATGATCTCTAATGTTCTCTTTACTATGTTATCAGCCAATTCAAGATTTCTTACTCCTTTGCGTTTTGCTTTAGAATACTCTACACAGGGAGGTGATCCCCAAATTATGTCAAAGTGTCTTTCGGGATACATCCTATAATTCCATTGAAGTATGTCTACAGCATGTGTAGGATTATATTTATGATGAATGTCAAGAGAGATTATATCAATATCAGTATATATATGTCTCAATGCTTTACCAACTGAAGATGTACCGCAGAATAATTCTAATACTCTCATTTGTATATAATATCTTTATAGAAACTGTAGACCATAGACCATAGACCGAAATAATCCACTTAAAGACCAATAATACTTAAGGTAGAACAAACAACATACTAACTTGAATACTCGCTATTGCAATTATGCCTAACTATCTTCTTTGGAAAAGCGACGAAGACATCAAAGTAAAGGTGGTGACCGATGTCGAAATTGGACGGAAGCCGATGAGATATGTATATATACATAACGTAAAAGACAACACTTATCTTAGTGCTCATCGTGATCGCAAACACTTATATTGGTCGGAGAACAAGTCTACTTGGGAGACTTGGACCATTACTAAAGATCGGTACTTCAGGTCTTGTCATCGGACCTATTTCCACTTTGACGAGGATCCTAGAAAATATTGGCAATGCCATGAAAAGATACCAACCGCTGTCCGATGTGATAAAGAGCATATAATCGTTGAAGAGCAAGTGACCTCGACATTGGTAAGCGAGGATGAAAAGGCAAGAGATCTCATGAAAAATATTGAAGAGATTCTCGATAATGTCAATATGGATAAGCAATATAGAGATAAGACCAAAAAACTTAGATTCAATCTAGAATGGGCATTTTTACTTGGGCACACGACGGGAGCATTGGGCAGTGGTGGCTTTCACACACCTCACAATATCTCATCCAAGAAAGGGAAAGGTGTATGTGTGACACCGGTTGAGGACCGAAAACTCCCAAAATGGAAACAACACTTATGGAGATTGTCAAATGAATTAATAAGCATGGTTGACAAAGATTTTGCGGAGGGAGAGTATGTTGTGAACTATTCTAAGATGACAACCGGAGACCACTATGTGAGAAAGCATGTAGACAAAGATGATGTGAGCTTTCAATATGCATTGGCTCTTGGAGATTACACCGGAGCTGCCTTGAGATGTTACGACAAAAATGACAATGTCATTGGAGATTACGACTATCACAATAAAATCTTGAAGATGGATGATAGGTTACCTCATGAAGTGATACTAGATGACTTTCGAGGTAATAGGTACTGTGTGATATGGTTTAAGTCGTATGATCATCGAAAGCCTGTGGTAGATCCAATATATGATACACCACATTATGTGTAAATACTTTTAAAATAAACCATAGACCATAGACCACAACCCAAGCAAGTCATCAGTCGACGGTCTACGGTTCATGTAAAATATGTATTATATATTGCTTGTACCCTTTTGTGTATAGGGTATGATCCATTCATTGAAATTTCTCCTGAACATGCTAGGATGGGAAGGCTTCTTAGCTAAATCGATAAAGAGAAAGTCGAAAGGCTGTTGCAATGCCTTCTCATAAGCGGAATAAAACACTTCCGGTGGCACTTCTCCTGCGACCTCTGTTGCGATTTGTTCTAATTCCTTTTGATTCTTAGTTTTCATCAATAAGATATGTGTAAGATTTGACCTTATTGAACGTTGCAATCCATGGCCGTTAGAGGTGTATGCTTGAGTACTGAATAATAAAGTGCAACCTATCGATCCCATGCTTTTTGTACGGCCTTTGTGTCGATGTGAAATGACAAATCTACCGAGCCCTGAGTTTGGTTTGAAGACTGGGGAATCTAAGCAATCATCAAAGAATATAGCCACTACCGGCGGTCGATTGGTAACCTTATATTTGTATTGAGGTGGGGAGAGGTTGCCATTTTCATCTCCAAATTCCAACAATAAATCTGTGGGTATCTCAAACACACTAAGCTGGCTATTGTTCAACATCTTCATAAGACGTTTATACCTTTTTAATTTCTCGTGATATTCTTCGTACTCTAATGCTTCTTCGTCTAATATGCTTTCGATCTTTGGGACGGCGTCCATGTATATATAACTTTTAGAAATATTTTGCATATTGGGGAAAAAATCGGAGATGAAATCGAAGATTCCCCCTCTTTTGAAAAAACGGGGGGAAATTCAGCGCGTTAACAGTGCAAATATTGACGCCCAAATCGTAGGCTGTACACGACATAGTGTATGCTGTATGCATATTATATCAATTGAAGCCCCTTCTTCAATTCAACACCGGGACGGGCCGATTGCACCCGGTGTAACTGCCTGCGGCGACATCGACACATCTCCAACCCTCTCAATTTGCTCTACGAATGATTTCACAGGCAGTGGTACCGGCTCTCCCGGGCGCTTTCAAAGTGGCTAGAGTTGCAGTTGAGATTAGCCTGCCTCCAGACTGTTGTGCTGTTGGTTCGGGTTGCCCCAAGATGGGCTTAGTTTAGGGCTTTAACTGTATCCGTATTCTGCACTATGCCTCGCTAACTGCTAGTTTCGGGGGTTACCCTGCCAGAAAGGACAGGTTCCCCTGTAGGATGCTTATTTCCACCGAAGCTGAGTAGGTGTTTGTTTCAGTTCCGTGACCACCTAGTTTGCCAGTCACCACCCTAGGTGGTGTGCTGGAAGTGACGCCCCGACTGTCATTCCTATAGTTAGGGTGTATGACTGTCACCGGTCCCGGAACCCTAGACCCCGAACATATAACGGGAAGACTCGGTATTCCGTTTATCTTATCTATTCTGATTACCACACTCGTATGAATATACAGTCAAGCTGATATATTCAGCAATACATACCCTTTATTCACTCTACCGAGTATCAGGCCGCTATGCTGTTTCCAAATAACAGTCCAGCTCGATTCTGATGCGATGCCGGCCAAGGTGCAAAAGGGCACCACCATAAAAGATTTTAGGATGCGATATGCGTATCATTCTACGCACCTGAAGCGGTCGCCAGCACTTTTCCCCCTCCCCAAGCACTTCGAAAGTGTTCACGTTTTCCTGCGGCAAAGAACACCGTCAACATTTCAGTGAACAGGTGCTCATTCCACAACAGGAAAGGAGCACGAATAAAGCTCTTTACGCGTGAAAATTAATCTTAAAAAGCTGGAATTTTCGAGATATGACGGGGTCCCCAAACTTAGAACACTTTCAGGGACACGTCGAGAAGTAATGTCAGCTTGCAGTCCTCATTCCGAGCACGCACTGAGGTTCAATCCCATGATTCATACCCCATCCACAATTTCCCCCAAATTTTACTTGCCTGCAGTGTAAAATTATCACTACAGCTGAACAGTTGATGGCAAGTTCGAAGTTACCGGTCGTGACGCTGTGCTACACGCCAGCTATCCCGTCTTCGCTCGGGCATCCCTCGCATACCTGCTGCACAAAGGACGGCTGTCAGCGGGCGTGTCGGAAATCGAACCCGACCGGTGTAGTTTCACAACCACACAGGCTTCCAAGCACCCCCAAATTCGTTTTCTTTTGGCCTCCCGCAACCTCAGCAGAGCGTGCGGCAGTATGCAGGTATCTCCCATCAGCTGCTGCTGGCCTTTTTCAAAAGAAGAAGCTACCCTGTGTCGGGTGGCCTAAATGAAAGATCTCGTAAAATCTTTAAAAGAATTCAAGCCTCAATAGATCATCTGAACGTGGTGACACCATCTCAACTCCGCGCGCAAAACGGTTTCTGTGACAAGAAGAGAGATATATAGGCAGATATATATACTCGAGTGCGTGTGTGCAGAACAGTCTCGCAGGGGCGGGTGTTCTCGGATACTAAGATGATATAAAATACTTAGTCAGGTGTTTTATAGCACACCGTGACACACGTGACAACGGACACTGGTGACACATCGGGCTGAGGGGTGACAATCAGGAGACCCACTGTGCCCCCCCCTTACAGTGGGGGTGGCAAGATTGGGCTCCCCGTGACACCACCTCACCCCGTAGGGTTGAGGTGTCACCAGGCAAAGAGACAGGAGCAGTGCAGGGTCTAGGGGCCAAACTGGCCCTAGCAGTTCGGCATGCGCCATCCCAAATTGTCCAAAAGTCCGATGCTAACTAAATCTAAAGAGCTCGGCTCCCTCGAGAGTCAATCGCAAGCCGTGTGAGCATGGAGAAGGGTCCCTGCCGAACTGCGATGCTGAATCTTAATCTTGCTTTGCCGCAGAGCCGGATGTCGATGTACCCTGGAACTGCGGGATCCATGGGACGGTGCGGAGAGCCGGCCAGTCGGCGTCATCGTCGTCCACGGAGGTGTTGGGCATGGGCCCCGGCTCGTCACGATCGAGCAAAGGGCGGAACGGGAACGCAGCCGCGCCATCGTCGCCATCGCCGGCATCGTCCTCAACCGCCGCATACTGCAACGAGGGTGAACCACGGCTCGCCGGGGGACCAGGGGCCGCGGCAGGAGGCACACCACCGGCGGGCTTAGCCCAGGCAGCAACGGTGGGGCGCTTAGGCGCCTTCGGAGCATTGGGCGGCCCCCTGGAAGGCGCAAAGGACGCGGCGCATGCGTAGGGGCAAATCCCCTCTGTGTCGAGGTGCCCATCGGTCACGCCCCACAGACGGAAGCACGTGGTGCACGGATAGCCGACCCCTTCCCACATCAAGTGAGGGTTGCGGGGGCTTTGGGCCGGCTTCCAATCTCCGACGGGTTTGGTGACGGTCTTGGTGCGCATGGTGTTGAACGTGGCACCACCAGGTCCGTCCGTCCGTGCCCTGCCACCACCAGCGCCCGAGGATGCGGGAGTGGCCAGGCGGGAGAGGTGTCCCTCGGTCTGCCAGACTGTGGAAATGCGGAGGGCGAGGGTGGAGAATGTAAACCTTTGGCCAGCGGCGAGCTCACGTAGCACCACCAGATAAAGTGGGGATACGTGCGGAGAGCTCGCCGCTGACCGGCTGAGAACGTGCTGGACGTCTTGCACACGTCCAGCGTCGTCGTAGTCGGGATGAAGGCGGTGATGTTTGTCGCCCAGGACGCGGAGAACCGTAAGCTGCGGGGCGGGGTCGGCGGTCTCGTCAATCTTCGTTTCCCGCAGCTTCGTCCAGAAGCGGAAAGTGTCGGGGTCCGTGGAGGCCTCGACGTGGTACCGTAAGCGCTGCAAGGCGCAACGTCCATCGCGGGGGTGGACTCGAGCGGACTCCTGGTAGAGCGCCAGAGCCGTGCCGTTGAGGACGCCCTTGAGAATGATGAAAATCAGCTCGTTCAGTGACCAGTGGTACTCGAGGCACTCGTGTTCCAGGTCGAAGAGCTTGTCGTACTCGAAGTGGGAGATGGGGGACAGGACGTGGCGAAGATTCCCAAGAAGGACCGCGAAGTCAGTCTCGGAGTCCTGGCCGTCGAGCGTGTACCCCTTCTGCGGCTTAAAGCCATGGGACTTGAGGACCTTAACGAGCTCCTCACCGTAGGTGAAGGCGTAGTCCAGCTTGTCGGTATACTCATACTGTTGGGATGCCCGGACTGGGGTGGACTCCCAGACCGAGGCGTCCCGATGAAATTCGGCGGAGGTGGCAGCCAGCGAGATAAAAGTCGGCTTGCTGATAAGCGCTGACATGCGCACCACCGGATCTGGATTTTGCACCGGCGTGCGGGAACCCCCCAGTGGAGAAGGGGCCGCAGAGCCAGGGAGTGCAGAACCCGCAGGGGAGCCGGATGCAGCCGCGGCGGCACGCGCGGAGCGAAGGGCCCCCAACACAGGTCTAGGGCTTCGGCGATTAGACACCATGGCTGGGAGTACGTAATCGGGAATCTTGTAACTAGTTCAAAGACAACGGGGCTCAACTCCAGCCCAAATTGCCAACGGTTTGGTAATAAAATTTTGAACGCGGCCGCGATCTTCAACGGTGGCCGAGGTCTTAATGTGGTTGCGGACGGCGACGTGCGTCAGCTGCCGGCGGCGTGCGGCGGTTACAAGGAGAATCGGCGTGCTCTCCAGGGATCCAAAGCAATAAACGAACACCCACAAGTGGTGGCCGATAACCTGACAAGAAGAGAGATATATAGGCAGATATATATACTCGAGTGCGTGTGTGCAGAACAGTCTCGCAGGGGCGGGTGTTCTCGGATACTAAGATGATATAAAATACTGAGTCAGGTGTTTTATAGCACACCGTGACACACGTGACAACGGACACTGGTGACACATCGGGCTGAGGGGTGACAGACAGGAGACCCACTGTGCCCCCCCCCTTACAGTGGGGGTGGCAAGATTGGGCTCCCCGTGATTCTGCGACAACTGCAGATCAACGCCACTCCAAGTCAACGTGGCAGATTGAAAACGTCTTCCGTAAATTTCTACTGGCGTCGTCTTCATTTTTTCTGTGACGTCGTGTATATAGCCCAAGAGCAGCTCAGTAGGGAAAGAGCCTTCAAGACTTCAGCAGCTGAAAGTTGTTCCTGCAAACCGTTCAACGATTGTTTGGGCAATTCACTCCAGTCGAGTGTTGCCGGGTTGTCCGGTGAGACGAAAATGTCAGATAGGAGCAAAGTGAATCTCAATGTCATAAGACGTGCATACGAGTGGCTGTTGAGATTTGATTCCAAATCTAAAAAATCTAATGCGATTTTATTCGCCTTGGTCAATCTTCGAGTCTTACAAAAAGTGGTACCTAGTACCTCTGACCTTTATAATCTTCACCCAAACCAAATTACCTTACTTACCTTAATCAGCAGCAGCAGCAGCAAAGCTCGAATCCCAACGGGCGATACAGTCGAATGTTCCATCTCACGATCGCCGGACGCTGACGATGACAGTGCCACCACAGTCGCGTGTATGTACCACGACGCCACCCACGCGTTATGGCATGGCATGCTAGGAAGCAAAAAGCAAAGCACTGTCGCGCACATGATCCTGCGGTCAGATGATGTAATGGCGATATCCATGTTAACATCGCATGGTAATTAATGGTGCTGTCCAAAAGGATCGACGCCTAGTGGAGATCGCATATTTGTGATCGACAGCGCCTAGACCTCTGACCTTTATAATCTTCACCCAAACCAAATTACCTTACTTACCTTAGTCAATCAGCAGCAGCAGCAGCAGCAGCAGCAGCAGCAGCAAAGCTCGAATCCCAACGGGCGATACAGTCGAATGTTCCATCTCACGATCGCCGGACGCTGACGATGACAGTGCCACCACAGTCGCGTGTATGTACCACGACGCCACCCACGCGTTATGGCATGGCATGCTAGGAAGCAAAAAGCAAAGCACTGTCGCGCACATGATCCTGCGGTCAGATGATGTAATGGCGATATCCATGTTAACATCGCATGGTAATTAATGGTGCTGTCCAAAAGGATCGACGCCTAGTGGAGATCGCATATTTGTGATCGACAGCGCCTAGACCTCTGACCTTTATAATCTTCAACCAAACCAAATTACCTTACCTTACCTTAATCAGCAGCAGCAGCAAAGCTCGAATCCCAACGGGCGATACAGTCGAATGTTACATCTCACGATCGCCAGACGCTAACGATGACAGTGCCACTGCAGTCGCGTACATTTATCGCGACGCCACCCACGCGTTATGGCATGGCATGCTGGGAAGCAAAAAGCAAAGCACTGTCGCGCACATGATCCTGCGGTCAGATGATTTAATGGCGATATCCATGTTAACATCGCATGGTAATTAATCGCGCTGTCCAAAAAGATCGACGCCTAGTGGAGATCGCATATTTGTGATCGACAGCGCCTAGACCTCTGACCTTTATAATCTTCACCCAAACCAAATTACCTTACCTACCTTTGACCTTTATAATCTTCACCCAAACCAAATTACCTTACCTTAGTCAATCAGCAGCAGCAGCAGCAGCAGCAACGCTCGAATCCCAACGGGCGATGCAGTCGAATGTTTCATCTCACGATCGCCAGACGCTAACGATGACAGTGCCACAACAGTCGCGTGTATGTACCGCGACGCCACCCACGCGTTATGGCATGGCATGTTGGGAAGCAAAAAGCAAAGCACAGTCGCGCACATGATCCTACGGTCAGATGATGTAATGGCGAAACTGATTTAAACATCGCATCGCCAACGCGATGTTCGGAAATCAGATAGATTCGCTTTTACATTGCATAGCAGACGCGAGGATCGAGAAATGTCAAATCATTAATGGAATGGCAGACTCGATGTTTATGTTCGGATCTCTCGAGTGCGCCACGTCGGCAAGATAAATAATCCCATCGACCGTCAGATGCGCCTAGTGGAGATCTTAATTTAAGATCGACCGGGCCTAGTACCTTAATCAGCAGCAGCAGCAGCAGCAGCAAAGCTCGAATCCCAACGGGCGATACAGTCGAGTGTTCCATCTAACGATCTCCAGACGCTAACGATGACAGTGCCACCACAGTCGCGTGTATGTACCACGACGCCACCCACGCGTTATGGCATGGCATGCTGGGAAGCAAAAAGCAAAGCACTGTCGCGCACATGATCCTGCGGTCAGATGATGTAATGGCGATATCCATGTTAACATCGCATGGTATGTAATGGTGCTGTCCAAAAAGATCGACGCCTAGTGGAGATCGCATATTTGTGATCGACAGCGCCTAGTACCTTAATCAGCAGCAGTAGCAGCAGCAGCACCAGCACCAGCACCAGCACCAGCAGCAGCAGCAAAGCGCGAATCCCAACGGGGGACACAGACGAACTTCCGATCTCACGATCGCCAGACGCTAACGATGACAGTGCCACTGCAGTCGCGTGTATGTACCGCGACGCCACCCACGCGTTATGGCATGGCATGCTGGGATGCAAAAAGCGAAGCACTGTCGCGCACATGATCCTACGGTCAGATGGCCTAGTGGAGATCTCTTTTTGAGATCGATCCGCCTAGTACACATACACGATACAGGATATTCCTACGGGTAGTAGCTAGTACGGTATTATATGCCCCTCGATCAAAACATCATCGATTCAGCATGAGATCAGATCGAAACGAAAGGTACGAAACGACCGAAACTGTCTAGTGTCTTGCGGCGTTGCAGGTTAGGTTAAACTTGACCATATCCCACACGTTCGTGGCAATTCAAGCGAAGGGAGTTCATCACTAGAGTGTGCCGCTGGGATTTTGTCCATATTCGAGAAGAGCATTAAAGGACTTCAGGAGCCGGAATGTACGTTGCCCTTGTACACTTTCCCGTTTTTCCTGGAAGAGGCCCCTTTGGTTTGAAGGTTGTGTGGTAGCAGTGGATTCCTGTTCAGTCGTTCGCGCGGCTACGTTTACCTGACAGTTCCTTTGCGATTTGTGGGGCGTGTTTATTGACAGCTTTCAACACAATGTCTGACCGTTCTAAGTCTAAATCTCGCTCGCCGTCCCGTTCCCGATCCCGTTCTCGGACGCCTTCACACAGCAGATCCCGCTCCCCGGTTCGCAGCAAGTCCCGTTCACGGAGCCGCTCTCGCAGCGCCAGCCCAAGGCGCAGTGTGTCTCGCAGCCCGTCTGTAGCTAGCAGCTTCGAGCGCGTTTCCATCAAGAAAAAGCAGGTGTCTCAACGTGACGCAGATGATTGGGGATGCGAAACCCTGAACGTGTCAGACAGCGATGCGGCCTTCGTCCTCGGTAAGGGGGGCAAGACCAAAGAGAAGATCGCCCGCGTTTCTGGTGCCAAGCTCGACATGAATGAGCATCAAGGTCAAAGCCGCCTGGACATTCGTGGCAGTCGGCTGCAACGCCGCAAGACAATGAAGTACGTCAAGTGTGTGATGGCACAGCGAGTGGGCCCTGTGTCTGTTGACAGTGACGATGAGGACGACGATCTTTCCATCCTGAAGGTTCCCACAGAGTGCATTGGCTTCGTTACAGGCAAGCAGGGTAATTTCTTGAGAACAATGGAAGATGAGTGGGGTGTGATCATGTTCTTTGCGGAGTTCAAGGGAGCTCGCCAGGAGCAAGCTGGAGGAACCGAGAAGCTCGCTATTTTCGGTGAGAAGCCCGGTCGCCGCGGCGCCGAATTGAAGGTACTCTCTGCGATCGAGCAGAAGATACCTGGCTACTGCACCCGTGGCATGAAGGCCGAGCGGAGCGACGAAGAATGGGGCACCAACACGCAGTGGCTCGCGGATAACGAGCTCTCTTACGCCCTCGGTAAGTCGCGACAAACAGCCTTGTGCTCTTTAGTATATCAGTTTTTGTCACTTTTTCATATTGCACTTCTTTCTTTTGCTGCTTGCAAGATACGTAAGGCGCTTTGCTCCCGTGCCTTGTTCCTTCTTGCGACTCCGCTTTCTCCCCGCCCAAGCGTTTCACAGCGGAAACATTCACTGCACCTTCTTTACTCCCTGGATTGGTCCGATGCTTTTCTGGCAGGCAAGAGAGGAATGACTCGCAAGAAGCTCGCGTGTGCGTCGAAGTGCATCGTGGAGTACATCGGGAACATGGTTCATATGTCCGGCACCCGCAGCCAGCGCACCCGAGCGGAGCAGTATCTTGCTTGGCTCTTTAAGCAGCTCGAGGGCCCTGTGCACGTCGAAACCGACAAGCGCTCAGACTGCTCCGTGGTGGAAGTTCCGACAGCGTGCGTGGGGTACGTGACGGGGAACCGTCGCGAGACCTTGGGCAAGGTTGAGGAGGAGTGGGGAGTACTGATGTTCTTTCTGGATTCCTTCAAGGACGACCCCGAGCGCCACAAGCGCAAAATGGAGCGTCTCGCTATCTTCGGGCCGGAGCGCTCACGCCGCGGAGCCGAGCTCAAGGTTCGCTCCCTTCGGCCCCAAGCGCTCAAGCTGCGGAGCCCAGCGTAGGTGAAGCCGGTTTCTTGTTTGCCCCGTTCTCTCGTTGCACAGTCGCCGCTGTGCGAGGGTTCAGGTGCGCCTCGGGCAACAGCTGAGAAGCACCCAGGAAGAGGCTCTCCTCCCCTCAGGCCGCGAACCCCGGGGTATGAGGATGAACTCTCTTCTGTGGCCGTTTACAGCTTGACGGGCTGCTGTGTGCTGTGAGCAGGTGATGTCCGCGGTGGAGGCGAAGGAGCCGGGATATTTTACTCATGGGTTGCGCGACAAGTCCTCCTCGAAATACTGGGGCACCGACACTCTGCAGCTGAGCGACACCGAGCTTGCATACGCTCTCGGACGCAACGGCACCACACGTCGTAAGCTTGCGCGTGCGGCTGGGTGCATCATCGAGTATGTGGGCAACATCGCGTTCTTCTCAGGAACGCGGGTTGAGCGTGAACGCGCCACCTCGTACCTGCAGTGGCTCCTCAAGCAACGCTCCGGCGGTGTGCGTGTAGAGGATGCCTCTCGCCGCGACGATGTTACGGTGCTGCACGTCCCGCAGAATTGCATGGGAATGGTCGCAGGCAACCGTGGCGCCACTCTGCGCGAGGTGGAGGAGGAGACGGGTGCGCACTTTTTCACACCAGCTGCGTTGGGGGTTGCTTCAAACTTCTGAGCAAACCGGGGCTGCGCTATGGGTTGCCTCTCTTCCGTAGTTGGCTTTCCGAGTTGCCCCCCTGTGCTTGCTTCTTTGGTGGTGCCGCTTGTGAAAAGATCAACTCTGTTTCCGGGATCGCCGCTTTTCCTCTTTTCTTTGTGCAACACTGTCGTCTCGAAGCGTTATGAGAACTCGCATTCTTGCTGTGAACTTTTTGTACGCTGCGATATACTCCTTTTTCCCAGAAGGTGTGCGCATCGAGTTGGCTTATCTACGACAGCTCTGTCGCATACTATCGTTGCCTTTCCCCCCTCGGTGTTTCCATATATGCAATCGCGGGGTTGGCCTGGGTGCTGTCCCGGGCTCTTTCACTTGAAGGGGGGCCTCTTTTCACTGGAAGGGGGGCCTCTTTTTTCTGGAAGGGGATTTTTCTCGCGTCGGACTGACAGCAAGCGCTTTCGGCGGAGCTCTCAGGTTCCTTCTGCTTTATTGCACGTGACGACCGTGGCGACGAACAGCTTTACATCTTCGGCTGGAACGAGGACGTGCGTGCTCGTGCAGACCAAATTCTCAACAACGTCATCAAGGATGCCCTCTCTAACGATCGTCGTGGTGGACGGTCCCCGGACCGGGGCCGTTCTCCCGACCGGGGCTACGGTGGGGGCGATCGGTATGGCGGCGGTAAAGGAGGGAAGGGCGGTAAAGGGGGATACGGCGGAGGAGGGGGCCGTCGGTCGCCAGACTATGGGAGTCGCCGCCGGGACTCGCCGGACTACGGTGGTGGAGGCTACCGTGGTGGCGGGGGAGGAGGGCGGATGCGAGAACGCAGCCGCTCTCGCGATCGCGGAGGTTATGGTGGTGGTGGTGGTGGACGCCGCTCACCTTCACCCCGTCGCCGTTCGCCGTCGCCTCGATACCATCGCCGTTCACGTTCACGCTCTCGTGGAAGACGCTAAACTGAGCTATACAGGATTTGCGGTCACGCTGATTAAGATCAGGTCACAGGCGAAATAAAGGTTGAGTGAGCCGGAGCCAACTGCCAGATAGAGCCTATAAGAGTTCTCTTAACGATCGTGCTGACCGTAGTCGGAGGTATCGCAAATTGTGCTTCGCGGTGGCAAACCTACGACTGTGCCAAAAGGTCAGCTAATGTGACACCTGGTCATCCGACGCTGGATCCGCCAGCAGCGCTCTCATTTTGCTTTCGGGGCCCACTCAGAGCCTGACCAAGCTAGTTAGTTAGTTCTGTTGTGTGGAACGGGCGCCCTAAGGATCTCGTAGGTGCAGGTGCTTGCCTCTTAAGCTGGTACTGGTGGTTGCATCTGCAGTGCAGGGGTAAGGGATGGTTATCCCCAGTAAATATGTAAGCTCTCCTGTGCATAGAGGGCATGCCTTGCGAGCACAACAAGCAGTAGCTGATGCTGAGCTTGAATGAGTACGAGGCGCTTTCCTGAGTCCGAGCCGTACCATAACGTGCTTGTCGGAGCAGTGCGATCTTGTTGCAGCCCGAGCAATACCGTTCTGCCCTCGCCCTTCGGAGCTGTGTCACGGAGTCGTCGCCGGAGCAGCACGTCGATGTTCTAGCCCGAGCAGTACCGTTCAGTTCTCGCCCATCGAAGCAATATGAACATGTTCCAGTCGGTTCTCCCAGGAAGAGCACCTCATGCATTCACCAGGTGGACCTGATTGACCAGGCTGCCACCCAAATCGTGCACCAGTGTCGCACCCGGCCCTCTTGGACTTTTTCTTCCGGTACGCAAATCGAGTGTGACCAACATCTAGCCTCTGAATGCTTTGGCATGCTTGTGAGCTGATTATCAGGCTTTTGCAGGCTGGGACATGAGGCACTGGTAAACACCGACGGGGTCCAGTGCTCAGACTACTTGACGTCATCATGAGGTTATGGATGAAGGAGCACATGTGCTTTGTCTAGGGTTTTCCCCTCGAGTTATTTTTGGTTCTTGGATTGCACAGCACTTGTCAGTCGTGGTGACGGCCCTTTGTCACACAATGTATGATTTCCCCCAACTCCATGTATGCTTTTCTGGCACATGAGTTTTTTTTGGGGGGGGGTGCGTTGTTTATGGGTTGAGGAGTAGGTATAAGAACCTGTAATCTACTATGGCTAAACTTGTATGTAAGTCCTCTTTGCCTCAAACCGTCAAGTGGGCGTGGGTTTGTTGTGCACCTATCAAAGTGATGAACTTTATACAGCTTTGATCACTGTCCTTGACAGGAGGCAGGGGTCATAGGATGCATGACCTCTTCGCCAAAGCCACGAGAGTGTTTACATCCGATTTTCATGCATAATGTGTGTGTCACAGAGGTCTGCAGATGAATACCTCTGTCAGTATTCATACTTAGAATGTTGCTGCAAGGGTGCTTCTTAAAGTAATAGCTTACTGGCATGTGTATCAGAACCCTCATTGATTGCTTGGCTAGCAGGAAAGATGCAGTGACAAGAGTGAATGCAATTGCATGGTCATATATTTTAATGGTGTTGTTTGCTACCCGTCCGTAATGACCGCTGGACACAGATGTGGAAGGATGGTCACACATGAGCTGTGGTGGACACAAATGGAGTGTGATCGAATGGAGATTGCAATATATATTTGGCTTTTCCTTGCGGTTGATTATAATATTATGGCTGCTACAGGGAATAGCATAAACTTTTTGTCATTATAGTAGGAACTCTTAATTGAAGCCTATTATGGGGTAATAGTTAATTGACACTTCGTATCAACAATCTAGCAGAATATCTTAATCATGTGCAGTGAGGGATCGGGAGTATAAATTTTCAAATTATTTTGAGAGTTCTACGAAAACAAATATGATTGAGTCTGATTTACTTGTGTAAATAACACCTACAGGGATTCCTGCGTAAGTTCTGAATGCCTGTGTAAGTTTTGCATGCTGGGCATTTCGGATGTTGTCTGTATAATGTACAACCATACTTCAGATATGCAATTGACCAGTACATTAATGATACGACTATATAATAGTTTGCATGTGGAGGATGAAAGTCTTGCTCTCGCATATTTGTCTATGTAAATCAATTCACACAAAACCGGGTTTATTCTCAATGAAGTGGGAAACAGGGATAGCGGCAGCGTCCTGTGAAGCCCAAGGATACAGTAACCTGCCCAGGAAATATCCTTGAAAGAAGGGGAAAAACTGCGACTCTTCCTATCGGAAGCGTGATAGTTGGAGGCGCACAGCTGTTACGCCTGCCCCTAGTGCCTTGAACTCTCCACTCTTTTTTGCGCTTTTGGAAAAGTATGGATACCAAGTGTTAAGTTATCATATATTAAACCAGGGGAGCAAGACATCTCGTCACTGTGAGCCATTGCGTACTTAAGCACCGGCGTAGCCAAGCTACGATGCTATCGAAGACATTCCGCAACCGTCTGCTTTCAAACATAACCTTTTGCCACCTCTTCGGATCATAAGGGGAAACTCTATAGAGCGTGGCTTTGGTATTTCGAGTTACCAATGCGACCGCAGGTTATCATTGGTAACTCGAAATATGTAAATACAATGATATGCGACCGGAGCACTCCCTTAACGGGGCAGCTATTCATTTGATACAGTTTATCCTTTATTCACTCGCGCCGACCTCCCCTTTTACCCAAAGAATTTTAAGGCACATATCCTTTCCCTTATTCCAGGGTTTAGCTATGCTCTCTGGTCAGAACGCATAGTCTGGCATAACATGACTTATATATATATATATACACACATATGATGCACGCGCATGCCGGAATAAACGACACGACAACACGGGTGCATTTTTTGAAATATTTTTTTTGTAAAAAGTCCTGCCATCCGCTTTGCCGCTTTTTAGGGGTAAAAGCCACAAATGTGCACCTTTATGGCTTATTCGTGCCCAACAAATGATGCTACAACTCTAACAATCACGGCATGCTCACCGTTTTTGTCTCTAACAAGGAAATAATGTCCCTTGATAATTTGAGCAAAGTGACACTGAGCCAGATGTCAGTCTAGGTCGTCGTTCTCACTTGGGGGTACCAAAAAGCGAGTTTGAATGTTGACATGTCGAAAATCCCAAATATTTCGTTAGGTACTTAAAACTCTGATTACTTACTTTTGTCCTAAAACTCTATAAACCACAATAGTGTAGCGCACTTTACTCAGCTGCTCCCACATTATGTGCTCTCGTAGTGTGCGGGATGGCTAAACACATCTCTTTACAACTAATTGGATACGTACATGCGTAACTAGACCCCTCCATCGGCCATTGGGTGTCCGCTGAGTCGAATATCTTCGCCAACGACTTCGGCCCGAGTGAGAATATTGCATATTTTAAACACCCAATTCATTGTGGGCGTCAAAACCGTTAACTCGGTATTTTTCGGTGAGCCAGGCAGTTACTGCAGTCTTCAACAAAATGGCTTCAATTACTGGGTTACAAGAAGTTGCGCACACGTTCACAGATCGTTGAAACACAGATTCGGAAACATCCACTTTGGAGCGGCCGATGCAGATATATAACGTGTTTTGTGCGTTGCAGAAATCTGAAGTTGGGTCGGCAGTTGATGGGCACCGAATACCCCTTTTGCAGTTTCGGGATTTCTCATACTCAGGCCGTCAGCGGTAGAAAGATGGCAAACGAACAATACAAAACAGAAAACTAGTTTTTGTGTATTGAAAGAGTTAATTGTCAACCTTGGCACTCCTGACAGCCTCCAGCAACGTGGACCTCCAGCTCAAGTCCAGAATTCTGGACACTTGATCTCGCTGCATGCTATTTTCTGGGCTTTTGCTACCTAACGAGAAAGGGTCCGTTCGCGAGTCATGAAAACGCTGAATAAGCTCCAGGGCCTCCACAGCGCTCAAGTCGAACACAGCACCGAGGATGATTGCGCATATTGTTCCGGTGCGCCCGCGTCCCGCAAGGCAGTGAACGTAGTAGCATTTTTCGGCTGTAGGAGATGTTATCCCGCGGAGGAGAGGCAAAATCACCATGTGGATCAGTTCTTCATCCTCGGCACAACCGCCGTCTCGAATGGGAAAGATTGTGCGCGGAGTACCGTGTAGCAGGCTGCCGCAAGAACTATAGTCTGGAAGTGCATTGAACTCTCGTTCGGGTTGAAGACAAAGGATCGCGTTGACCCCATTACTCAGCATGGCATTTTGCATGCTCGAGGATGTTTCACCATCATGCACAACTGGATACGAACCAGCGATAAGGCGTTGTGAAATTACCCAGTTTGCAGTTGAGTGACCTTGTACTGCGAACTCATCAGGCGCATAGTCCCTGATATGCTTTACAGGCGCATCCATGGTAGCCCAACTGTCTCAAGCAGCGACGTTACCACTTGTTGTTATATATTTTCTTTACTTGGCTCACTGACGCGCTATTTCTTTCTTGTATCCTTCAAATTGTAACGCCGTTTTATTGCCTGAAAATGAATACGGTAGTGTGGTCAAAACTCGCGAAAACCTGACGATCACACCAAGACGGACTGTCGTATTCAGATTTCAGATAGACATTTTTTGCGCACCTATGACCTAAAACCGGAACTGGTATAAAAACCAGAAAGTGACATTCGGATTCACATTCGACCTTCATGTGATTGCTGGTCTCGGTCTCTCGGAAGCTTCTAGCTTGGTATCATTATAGTCATATGATATCACTATCAGGTGTCACATCTGTACAGTATCGAGTATGCAGTATCGAGTATGAAGCGGTCGAGAGCTTCAGCTTGCAGCTTCAGAACGAGCGACTACTCTGGTTCCACAGGTTCCGAACTTAGGACCAACATATCTCGTTTACGGTATAGGGTTTGTGAACAAGGCTACAATTCAAGCAATTGCAATATCTTTATGGCAGGAAAGATTGACCAGTAAATTAACAGGTTGAGCAACAGCTCCTCCAAATAGTTACTTCAAGTTAGAACCGCCTCCAAATGGGCAATATTCAGGTCTTATACTTTCAAGGCGCGCAGTTCATATCTCTAATCGATCTGTCCCATGTCGGCTGGCATATCATCATCTGCCACCTATACAAATCCTAATCAGAAAATCTGCCTTTTGGACAATCCTAATCAAGACAGTTGATTTCATTGTCCCTTGCTGATCTTTGCCTTCTTCCTACGAGGAGCCACGTCAAGCACTTCTTCTTCATCACTGTCACTGCTCATGGTGCATTTCAATTGAGTTATATACTCATGTGTCCAACATCTCGGATATTTCCTAGGTTGCCTCTTCGTCTCTTCAGACACCCCAGCCTTATTCTCACCCATTGGTTTCTTCGGTGGTACATGAACAGTCTCCACCACAGAGGCTGGGGCATCCTCAGATATGGCCTCAGACTTCTGCTCGGTGATAGGCTGATCCTCTGGCTGAACAGGTGAGGTCGGGGAGGTGCCCTTTGGCACCCAATGAAGTTCACCCTTCTCATCCATGATCAATTGCAGTCCCAGTCTCTTCAACCTTCGAGCTTCAGCTTGTTCTTCAGCATCGTCAGCTACCAAGTCATCGAACTCGCTGACGTCATCCTCAGTGTCATCATATTCGGGCGAGGCTGGCTCCCATTTCGGACTGGCAGTGTCCATGTCATATGTGACACCCGCGTCATCTTTGTCATCCGAACCTGGTAGCTTCTCCTTACTGTTAGTGACACCCGCGTCATCATTGTCATCAGAATCTGGTAACTTCTCCTTACTCCAGGACACAGCGCCTGTACCCGAATCGTCACTGTCCGTAGGCGCTGAGTGTATAGGCTTACGCCCCGTGTAGGGAATTCCACGATATTCGTCATCGTCAATCACAATCGTCGGATTCCAGTACCCAACGCTGCTGATCGGTAATGAGAATGGCGCTACCGGCGCCTTCAACTGAGTGGCGTCTTCCAGAAACCAGCCGCCGCCCCTATTACGCTCCCAGCGGCGTAGCGCACCAGAAGGGTGGACGATAATATGCTGCCAGCTATAATCAAGTCCAGGCTTTCGCTCCCCATAGTACGAAGTCAATGGCTCGGGAGTCCCCTTCCGAGCCCATTGCCATCTCACTGCCCCAGTACGCATAAATACAATATGCCAATCGAATGGCTTGGCAGGGCTATTGTTCCCTGGCACAACTCCTCCCCTCTTAGCTTGTTAGTACAAAGAGATGATAACTCAGAGTCATTTGTACAGCAGCTAAGATCCAGACACAGATCA
This sequence comes from Cymbomonas tetramitiformis, assembly GCA_001247695.2. Taxonomy (NCBI): domain Eukaryota; kingdom Viridiplantae; phylum Chlorophyta; class Pyramimonadophyceae; order Pyramimonadales; family Pyramimonadaceae; genus Cymbomonas; species Cymbomonas tetramitiformis. The sequence continues at coordinate 51,466 of LGRX02000756.1, forward strand.
GCCATGCGTATGGATGCGTGATATGCTTTTCTGATCGAACAGGTGCTCGAAGAGTTGACGAAGCAATCCAGCGGGCAGAGGGTATACAGCAGTGGAGACTCCCGCTCCTTGTTGCCCTGGATGAGGTCCCAGTTGAGCAGTTTCCGGATGGGATCCCAGAGTCTGTTGGTGAAGACAAGGTGTGCTAGGGTAAGTCACGAGACAGTATGATGGCGCGTCAGAGCTACGAGTGACGGGTACGATGACAGTCATCAGTGACAGGCATTTATGTGACCAGATGACAAGGGGGTCTGACAGAAATGACTGACAGAAATACCTGACCCGAAAGTGAGTTTTGGTGGGAAAACCAGCAGTCAGAGAAATTGGAGGGAAAGCTGGTATGGCCTCCAATATTGCCAAGTCAGCACAGTTATAATTATTCAGAGTGATATGGAGTGGCTCGGAATACAGTGATGATATAACTGGGCTAGTCGGCAGATTCTATGATGTGACTGTTCGAGTTCTCATGAAGTATGATGGGACCTGACAGGAGTCGACATCGAGTGAAGTTCGAAAGTCGAGATCGGAAACCATGGCATAAAGCAGCCGAGCAGGCTGAATGAAACAGTTTTGAATTTGTTACTGAACAGCCACACCTGGCTGTTGTAACTCCGACATTTAAGAAAGATCCGATTCACATATATGTATCTTGCTTACAGCCATACATATCTCTTGCAGGCTTGAACTAGGTTCCCTGTATTGTTAAGTAGACTTAGAAGCTCTTAGAGAGCACCCCCGAACAACTGGTATCAGCGTGGTTGCGTTAGACGCGACCTGTTAGTGCCGACTGAACTTCGGCTGTACAATTATCGGCACACGACTTCTCCGCGAGGCCTTTCCGCGGGTTCCCACGAAAATTCTGAAGACGACGACGTAAAACACGCTTAATTGCGTCCGCCTTTCGTAAGGGCTGCGAATTTCGACGGAAAATATATCATATACTGTTCCTGAATGCATATACCACACGTTCAAGTGTGATGTAATCCGTCTTTGCAGGTACCTTTCCGCGGGATCTGCCTTTCGTTAAACCGAAATCGGCGTCAATCGGCAAAAATTTATCGCCCGTACTGTGTGAGTTCACTGCCGTTTACGTGCGTTCACTCACAGCGCAATCATGGACTTTCAGCATGGAATTCCGTCGCACACGGCTGTAGCGGCTTCCACGGAGCAATCGCAGTTTCTTTCGGCAGCGAATTACTCTGAATCGCTCGACCCGAGAATTGTTTCGCACGTCTTTCCGCAATCGGCTGCGCACACACAACCTGGACTCTCGTACGTTGGCTCAACGCAACAGCTGGATGTAAATTCTGCGTACGGATTTTTGCACGAACTGCCGCAGCGTAATTTTATGACGGCGCCGCCGCAATTTCAGCGGAATTCGTACGATTTTTCCGGCCCCCACAGTGGGTATGACGAGCGCAGCTCTAACGGTAGCCCAATTATGACAACGCCAGCCGGTCAATTTTGGCAGCCGCAGCCCCGTGATGATTTAGCTCACCAGAGGAATTTTCAACAGCAAATTTTTCTGCAGCAACAGCAGTACGGTCAGCAGCACCAACTGCCACCACGTGCCTTGTGGCCGCATACCACTCCGTTGCCAGCGGCTGCGTACAGCGTACCAATGGGGTACCCTTCTCCGGGTATGCTGTCTCCCCCGGTGCCGAATCTGTCAGTGCCTGAGCTCTCACCGTACCCCACGGCGTCCGTGGCACCGAATTTAGCCCTGTCCTATCCTGTTCCAGTGACGGAAGCAGCCGTTCAGCTACCACCTGCTGTGACACCTTTAGTGCATGTTGCCAGCGCAGGAATTACCCCCTCGGCAGGGGGGGGGGAAGTGGTGCAAGTACCAGTGAGTCCAGTACCACTGAGTACATTGCCCTGTGAGCCAGTAGGGGTTATTCCGGCACTGGAGACCCCTGTTCATACCCCTATTTTCACTCCGATTGCCACTAAGCTGCAGGACTTAGAACGGATGAACATGGCAGCACTGGCAGCACAATCCGTTTCTGCGACCTCCTGCCCGAAAGCGGGGAACCGAGCTTCCATATCGACCCTTTCCGCCGGAGGCTCTGGCAAAATTCCAACGTCATCGGTGACTGGAGGTGCCACTGTTGTCACTTGCCCAATGGTGGGGGATAGGGTCCCCACGTCGACCCTTCCCGCCGGAGGCTCTGGCCAAATTTCAACGTCATCGGTGTCTGGAAGTGCCACTGTTGTTACTTGCCCAATGGTGGGGGATAGGGTCCCCACGTCGACCCTTTCCGCCGGAGGCTCTGGCCAAATTTCAACGTCATCGGTGTCTGGAGATACGGCTATTACAACGTCATCGGTGTCTGGAGATACGGCTGTTATAACGTCATCGGTGTCTGGAAATACGGCTGTCGCAACGTCATCGGTGTCTGGAGATATGGTCGTTACAACGTCATCGGTGTCTGAAGGTGCGGCTGTTACAACGCCATCGGTGTCTGGAGTTACGGCTGTTACCGACACGCGAACTGGCTCGACGACGACGCTGGAAGGACTGGCTGTAACCAGCGAGGGGCGCGCTGAACGAACCAGGAAGAGACCAGAACGTACTGAGCTTCTGATCCAGCGCAGCAGAGCCGCTGCCAGCCAGACTGCGACTGGTCAAGCGTCCTCTAGCTCGACTGTCTCGGCATCCTCACCTTCAATGCCGGGACAGTCAGCAAACGCTGCTTTAGCAGCCAAGGCAGGTGTGACCCCAGTCGCCCAAGCAGGCGCAGTTCCAGCGATTCGCGATCAGAATCCCTCCCCTGTCCTGAGCGCCGGAGGCTCTGGCGAGAACCTGACTCAGCCAGCATCAGCCTTGCAACACGCGGACTTTGTATTGCCTGACCCCTATGTCTCTGCAGAGGACTTTCCAGCACTACCCCTTCCAGCGACACCGCGTCCAGCGATGGAAGCGAGGGGAATTGGCCAGCCGGGAATTGGTGGCTGCCCTGGAGAGAGTTGGACCGCAGCTGAAGGAAGGAGCACGGTCTGTCAGAGCTTTGAGAGAATCAGCCCGCCTCCAAGCATCAGAGCTTCCAGCTCAGCCAGCTCGGCAGGCTCAGCCAGTTGGGCAACCCTCAGTTCCTCAGGGGGACAGCAGGCAGAGATCGCCAGACCGAAGGAAGGATTTCCGGTCGCCAGAGCAAATAGCTCTGGACCGTGCGTACAGCAAGTGCGGGAAGGACCAGAAGGTCCGGGTGATCAGATGGATAGAGGGAACCAGCACTGCGTGGAGCGACCACAGTGGGGACAGCGCGGAATCGCAGGCTTCAGCCCCCGTGAGGTTGCAGATAGTTGCTCTGTCAGCTGAGGAAAAGAAGACCCTCACGCAATGGTTCTATAATGAACCACGCACCCGGAGCGGGAAGATCATTTGGCATCCGGCCTCCCCGCAGGAGTTGGCTGTGCTACAGGCCGGAGTGACAGAAAGGGAATACAAGCGTGCCCTTAAACACGGGACCTTGCTACACCAGGAAGGGCTGCCAAGGAAACTCTTCGCAGGAGTGAACTTTGGCAGAGCACGTGTTAAGGAAAGAGGAGCGACCCCCACCCGCAACACCTTCTCAGCTCTCTCGGATCGCTTCACAGCACTCTCAGCGGCTCCAGCAGAGGCCCAGAGGCAACCATCCGTGCCGCAGTGGGAAGAAATACCCAGATGCGGATTGGCATATCCCCCGGGCTTCTCACCAATTCCTCGTTTCCCTCCCAGCAGCGACAGCAGTGGGCCCAGTGACTCCAGTGATTCTACAGTTTCCCCGGAGCGAGGCAGCCGCGGCAGCAGCAGGCGTAGAGGCAGAGGTAGCAGCAGCGGCAGCAGCAGGCGGCAACGGAGGCGGAAGAAGCAGCTAGCCAAGAAGAGGGCAGTCAAGGCAGCAAAAGGGAAGGCTGTAGATGAGGAGCCTGCCTCTCGAGTATCAGCTCTGGAGCCTGAGCTGACAGAAGGGATGGCTGTCAGAACTTTGTTCAAAGACAAGGCTCTGCGGGACCAGGCTTTTGAGTGCCTCCCAGAAGAGCGCCAGAAGGCCGTCGCTCTGGCAGCAGCTCGAGGTGAAGTGGTGAGTTGGGAAGAGGAGGGCTGGGAAGCTTTGATAGCAACCCAGAGGGAGGTTCTGAAGGGAAAGGAGGCCATCTGCGCAGTAGTCCCTTCACCCGAAGAGTCGGAGTGGGTCTGGTATGACTGGACTAAGGCTCGGCATCCCTCACCGAGTCCCGACGAGGCGTGGCGTTTAGCCATAACCACCCGATCTGAGTCCGGAGGATCCCCGTCCAAGTCTGGCAATGATGAAGCATCAGGCTCAGCGTCATCGGCTAAGGCAGCCCCACCAAGCCACGAAGCCCTGGAAGAGTGGAGAGACCCACTGGTACCCATCACTGTAGAACAGGGTATCAGGGACTACGTGAGGCGCCACGATGCTGATGCTCAGACAGCCGTGGCCATAGCCAAACAGTACTCCACTCTAGCGATTAGCTATGGGCACGCTCAGAACCACAGAGCTCGGGAGTCACTGATCAGCCCGGTGATGCAGCTGGTAGGACCCAGACGGGATCAGGCTGTTCAGAGCGGCACGGATTGCAGCAGATGCGGTAGACTGTTGTTGTCACCAGCTGGAGGGGTTAAGGTCGCCTCTGGGTTAGTATGGGACGTCATGCTGGGACCCAACAGAACGTGTGAGCAAGTTCCACTCTGTCAGAATTGTACTCAGCCGCCCTGGTCTGGTGCATTGGCCCAACTGCCCAACATCCCAACTCCCAGTGTCACTTTACCACAGTCACAACCCCCTCGACAGTCCCAGCCTCCACCTCCACCAGAGGACCCTGAAGAAGAACCTCCGAACTGTCCACCGCCCCGAAGACCAGTCGAGCAGGAGCAGACAGAGAGGGATCAACAGCGGGCAGACTGCACCAAGCTGAAGGAGTTGGAAGCCGAGGACAGATTGTTGCTTTCTCTACGGAAACTACGGGACCGCATCACCACGTACACATGCCCTACGGATAGCCCCAGCGGGGACAGACCATCTGGACATCTGTTAGCTCCCCTGAAGAAGTTCATGAGAGAACTGCAAGATCACTTCAAGGAGGCACTGGTGAAGAGGGCGTTGACGAAGAAGAAGTCCTGCGACGATGAAGATCAGGAAGGGGCCACCATCACCACCGTGCCAGAAGAACTACGACTGATCATCAGGGACCGGGTGGAGGGGTCAGCGCAAGGAGTTCTAACTCAGAAAGTGTTGGCCAACCAGATGCAGAGTCCGGACGACTTAGTGGCCACGCTTGCGCGAGCGTGTGTTACTGACGCTCACCTGAGTATCTTACCCAATATGCTGTCGCGAGCTCGTCAAGCCTCCGGCAAGAACGCTGGAAGAAACGCCGCCACCTTCCATCACTCTCTCATGGAGTCCTTCGACATGTTGGAAATGCTGCATAACCATGGGGTGACGGGACCAGTAAGTAGAGCGGCACTACCGGGTATATTCCTAAGTGGACTGACACCAGAACTGCATGCCAGAGTCCACAAGGAATTGGTTGGAAAGGTGGATTTCAACCAGAGCTCTGGGAAGGTTGGATGGGAGGCAGAGCTACTGCGCAGATATGTGGAGCAAGCTACGATGGAGGAACGCAAGGATCCTGCGCATCTGAAGACTGCCCGCGATCAATCCCCCTTCCCTGTAGCTCCTTTGGCAGAATTCTGGGAGGAAGAAGCATCTCCCAAGGAACAATGCTACGCCATGCCCACGACCACTACTCCAACGGAAGTGGAAGGCCGGCAGCTGCCAGGATCGTCAGTCTACTCTGGCTGTCGAAAATGCAAGTCCAAGGAGCATCTGGCTCGCGACTGCCCACATCAACACCAGCCCCAGCAGAAAGCAGCCTGGGTCAAATGTATCTGGGAGGAGGCCTTCGAGACCTTCAAGAACGCGGGAATAGATACTGGATCTGGCGGGATAGTGGAGCAGCAGCTGGCACTGGTAGCCCCGGAGCACATGGATTTTGCCGAGGGAGAGTCGACGGGGGCCGGTGCCTCTCCCGGACAACGCGGATAGGCCCCCAGGCCCGCGAGGTAAGTACTCCGCACCTCGCCATGGCCATCAGGAGGGAGGCCGACTCTGGAAGAGAACCAGAGAGAGGCAGGCAGAGTCAGACCTACCGGTGGATCACTCACTTCAGAGAGGATCATCGGATGAGGCACGGACCAGGACCAGCGCAGCGAGCGGTGGAGAAGATGAGGCGAGCATTACGCTGGCTGAAGAGGTCACGGCCAATCACAGTGGTAGCACCAGGGAGAACTGAGCCAAACGCTGCGCCAGCACAGGCATCCCAACCAACAGAGGTTCAGATCAGATTTCCTCTGTTCGGCAAAGGGAGTCAAGGAGCCCCTAGCTCAAAAGGGGTGTACCAGCGCGCGTTGCAGCCCCCAGGAGTCAGAAGAGTGCGCTTTAGAGAGGAAGCAGCCCCGCGCCAGCTGGTCGGGAGAGCTCTGCGCCGACAACTGGATCGCGCTAAGCAGCCAGTGCTATCACACGCCCAGCAACGGTTACGCGACGGACACCTGTCAGCAGCCTGGAAAGCAGCACAGACAGTAACGCGCAGAAGGAAGGAAGTGGAAGTGCACGGGCACAGAGTCAGAAGTGCATTGGCGCAGATTCGGGAGCGTGTTGACCAGCTGAGGAAGATCACCCGGGCGCATCAGGAAGCAGAGGCAGCTCGACCTGCGCCATGGCCTGGTGATTCAGAACCAGAAGATCAGGTCACCAGGCAAGCTCGTTGGCAAGCCAAGATAGCAGAGGCCGGCACGTACCATCTGCCGGAAGACAATTCAGATGAGGAGCTGAATCCGCCTGAGAAGGAGCCAGGACTGCACAAACTGGCCAGCATCAGACCAGAGATAGGGGTGGACGCAGGGTCTGGACGCTGGGGAGAATGGTTGGATGCAGATGTACTAGCTGCTATGGACGCGAAGGGACCCACTCTGCTGATTTTCTGGGCTTGGGTAGGCAGAGTACGAGTAAAGGTCTTGGTGGACTCTGGAGCTTCTTCTAGCTTCACTTCTGTGGAGGCTGCCAAGAAGTTTAAACTCCAGCCCAAGAAACACGAGACGCCGATGAAGGTGCAGGTGGCAGATGGCACCGTGTACGACGCCAACTCTTGCGTCCGTCCGAAGCTCACAGCCGAGACACGGAAGGGCAGTTATGCCAAACAGGTCACTCTGCGCGTCATGCCATTAGCACTCGGAGTGGACATAGTGTTGGGCGGAGACTGGCTACGAGCACAGAAGAAGGTCACATTTGACTACGCCCAGTATGGTAGCGTGAAGTTCGGACATGGGTCGCAGAAAGTAGTCATCGCGGGTTGCAACCCTGGGTCGTCATCTACAGGGTCTGGGCAGGCCATGGGACTGGTAGAGGCACAGCTTATCAGTACTAAGCAAGCCAGGAAGGACCTGCGAGCTTTGAAGAATAGCGGCGAGGAGGCGTACCTGATGTATCTGGCTCCAGATGGTACATTTAAAATGGAGGCCACCGACGACCCCAACTCTCCTTTAGAGGCCTCTGCAGCCTTATCAGAGTCATCTTCATCATCATCATCGGAGGCAGAGGGTGACAACGCTAGGCCGAGGGGGGGGGAAGTTACCTCTGACGAGGAAGGCTGCGACAGCGACAGTACAGTAGCAAGCGTAGCCACCCTAATCTCCGACAGCAGTTCGTCTGAATCTGAACAAGATGCAACGGAGCAGGAGGACTGGGCACAGGAGCAGGTGTGTGCTCTGCGACCGGTGACGTGCCCCACATCAGCGCAACCCGCTGTGCGAGATTGGGGACCTTACCCCACAAGGGCCAGATGGGAGGCGTTCCAGATGCTTCCACGAGAGCGCAGGGAGCAGGCTGCACAGCATCACGCGGAGGAATTGGAACCTGAGTGGGAAGAGGAGGCATACTGTTTGTGGAAAACAGGGCAGGCACTGCGTCTGCAGCAGGAGCAACGGAGGAGCAGAGGGGTGAACCACAGGAGATCGCGCAGAGTTAGCGAGCCAGTACTGGCAGCACCTATAGAAGCTGAGACAGGGCAAGGCAAAGATGGGTATAGCTGTTTCAGGAAAGAGGCACCAGCTGCTGCGGCGACACCTAGTGATGAGCACAGCAAAGGTGAGACCAAGGAGGCCAAGCCGGATGAGGAGGACGCAGAGGTACCACAATGGATCCTGGACGAGCTGGTGAAGCTGAAGCAGCGGTACCAGGACGTGGTGGGCATGGAGCTTCCCGAGGGCGTCGTGGACCGCGACCACAAATCGCCGCTGCGCGTGGACCCCGAGTACCGTGATGGTGCACGACACAAGAGGTGCTACAAGCTGTCCATGGAAGAGTTGCGACAACTTCGTGGACAACTGGACGAGCTCTTGGCAAAGGGATACATCCGTCCCTCGTCTTCACCTTGGGGCAGTCCAGTTCGCACCTCGCCTGAAATGCTCGATTCGCTGCAAAGTTCACACCTCGCTTGAAATAGACCAAAGTGTATTTTCAGTATTTCCGGGGCCCGTTGTGTTATTTCACTTGTCGGGGAGGGGGGTGCGGCGATATTCCGGAAGAGGGACGCGTCGTTGTATTTCCACTTGAAAATATTTTAAGGACCGTTTGGTATTTTCACTTGGTGAAATGATCCATTTATGCATTCATCCATTTATCCATTTATCCTTTCTTTGCGCGACGCCCGCTGGTGACTCAACTGCGCCTGGTGCTGTATTCACCGAAATTTGACCAGAGCCTCCGGCGACCCTGGTCGATGTGGGGACCCGATCCCCCACGTTTGGGCAAGACGCCGCTGCTCTGGCCCCCACTGCTGTCGTTGCCGAAATTTCGCCATAGCCTCCGGCGGCCCTGGTCGATGTGGGGACCCGATCCCCCACGTTCGGGCAAGACGCTGCTGCGCTGGCCCCCACCTGTCGTCGCCGAAATTTCGCCATAGCCTCCGGCGGCCCTGGTCGATGTGGGGACCCGATCCCCCACTTTCGGGCAAGATACCACTGGTACTGAGTCCGGAGTCAGTTCTGCCGATATAATCGCCGGGTCCGGAACACTGCCATGTGTGTCAGTAGCAACAAGCACAGTAGGGGACACTGCGCAAGAACCCGCGCTGAGCTCCGGCCACCGGGGTTCCACTGGTGCCGGTACCTCTCCCCCCCCTCAGAGCCGGGGGACCCTGCAGTGTGAACCGGTGCAAAAGCCGGCTGCAACGGTGCCGACTCGGGTACAGCAAGGTAGGCCGGTGCCGAAAAAGGCTGTTCAGGAATTGCCAGCCCAGGCGTGAAAGGGTCGAAAGGGACTGGGGACACGGGTCCCACCGTCAACGGGAGAGACGGCACCTGCGTATGCCACAACGCTCCCGGCTGTAATTGGTGCTGGTGCACCTGCTGTTGCTGCTGAAGCCATTGACGTTGCGCCTCCAGCTGAGCCAACTGCTGTTGCAATTGCTGCTGGTGAAAAATTTGCTGCTGCGGCGTCATCATTAATCCCGCGTCGAAAGCAACTCCGGGCTGCGCAGTAAATTATCCAGACCCGTTGTACGGGGACAGAGAAACACCAGCCGATTGCGGTACAAGTGGCGGCGGGACCCCAAAGCGGGCGCCCAATTCTGACACTGCCGGCACAGAGGGCGCCACGGATTGCGGAGAGGTCACCGCACTGGCGACAGGCGGATACGCCCCGGCGTTGTCAAAGTTGCTGTTCATCATCATCACCGTGTCGTACTAGCAGACGCGTTTCGGAAACAATTGCTGACGAAAAATTGATCGATTAGCGGAAAAAAACAGCCGGTAAAAGAAATTGTGCGGAAAGGCTGTCTGAGAAAGAAGATTTCTTCCGAAACACAGCGCTGCTGTCGTTGGTTGCTATACCAAGCTTGCGCACGGGACCGGCAGCAAGCGAGAGGGTATAAGCAGACGTCGATTGACACAATTTTCACACGAATTCGCCGTTGAAAGACAATTCGCGCGGAAAGATCACCGTACGAGATAAAAAAGCACCAAAATACGGTGCAGTCGCTCTCGTCCAATTACAAACGTACGGTCGCTGTCGGCACAGAGAGCTGCTAACACTTGCCTCGGCGAAAATTAGTTAATTCAAGCTAAAATTCTACCGTTGCGCGAAAATTTCTGCGGAAAGGTCGTCAGAGAAAAAGGGTCGCTGGCAAGAGGCAAGTTCTGAAGTCGTCATTATACAGATATGCGAGCCGATATAATTATGCAGATATGTGGTGTTCTCACGAGAACAAGACGTGTTGTTGTTCGGAACACGATTTCTTCGCCCACTGGCGGTTCATTTGTCTAAATTATCACGGGTGTGATACGGTGTTGCGGAACACTGTATCACCGGAAGTCGCAAAAACGACCACGGCTGATGCCAGTTGTTTGGGGTGTGAGACTAAACAAGGCTCACTCCGGTGTAAGTAGACACTCACAGGAAATGCAGGGAAAGCATTTCGGATGATACTAGATCACAGGGATATTGTCGGATATCGGTATTGTCGGTTAAAATACTTCGGAGTTACTAAGCACAGGTTGGTGCAGATTGTAACTAATTCAAAAACTGACATGAGAGCTTGCTAAGCTCTTTAAGTAGTCACATGTCGACTCGAATTCCCTCGACTCACCTCGGATTCGATAGTCATATGCTCAGTCACTTCATGTACAGCAGTCCCGATGTCCTGTCTTGTCATACAGCCCCTGGACTGCAGTTGCCAATCATCTTTGGTCTGGCTTCCTAAATAATCATAGATCTGACGATGTGGCAAGAACTGAGGCTCTCCTGGTTTCCCTCCAGTTCTGTTCGGCTGTTTGATATTAAATGGTTTCCCACCATTTCTGGATTGGTTTCCCACCAATTCTCTCAACCTGATCTGCTGTGGGTGCAGATGTTCAAAAGTCACATTCTGTCAGTCACCCTCGTCATACCTCTCGATCATACTGGTGACTGTCATCAATGCTGTCACTCGTCACTCCGACACGTCTGTCTCTCGTACTGACTCGCGATACACCCTAGTACATGGTCAGACATGACTCGACCCCCCCTTGTGCGATTTGACCTTATAGTCGTCATTAGTATACTTCCTGCATATTCTGCTTTCGTGGCAGCCGCATGTAAGCAAGATCCGTGCGTGGGTAGGGGGTGCATTTTCGAAAAGTGTGTTCGAAATTGCTAAAAAGTGCCCCTTAATTTATGAGCATTACTATACATTGGTAGCTACAGCCATAGCTACCGCTACAACTACATTGGTAGCTACAGCCATAGCTACCGCGTCACCTACATTGGTAGCTACAGCCACAACTACCACTACAACTACATTGGTAGCTACAGCCAGCACAGCTACCGCTACAACTACAATGCCAGCTACAGCCACAGCTACAGCTACACCTACAATGAAAACTACAGCACAGCTACCACTACAGTTGCAGCCACAGCCATCGCTACCACTGCAGCTACAATTCTAACTACAGCCACATATACTGCTACGGGTATAGCTACAAACATGATTGCTGAATTACCAAGGAATCACTCGCTGATTGCACAATGCCACCCTCATACTACATCGTCAGCAAATCATAAACAATTGACCTTAGGTGACTATTGAGGCTACTTTTGATATATACATGTTAACATATTTACACAATTTTCTGGGAAAAAGGAAGCCACAGTGCATCTTCAGTTGACAAAGCATTGTCCGCTCCCGGCTGTTGCCCCTCCTCAACTCAAATGCTGACATGACCTCATTGAATCTTCAAGTACTGCTGCGACGTCCCTCGAAGCCCTTGAGGACGAGCATCCTGCAATCAATGAGAGAGCTCTGGCATCGTCGGAGCTTAGATTGGATTCTCAGACGAAATCGACTTGAGATAGCAGACACAGCCCGCGGCGAATCCAATGATCCGGCTCATGGTGGCACGGTAGCTGAATGTCCATCACAAAATTTGTGGAATGTCCGGTGGTGGAGAGAATGCCACGCCGCGCTGAAGTCTTATAGAGCGGGGTATCAAACACCTGCCCCGCATACTGAATCTCTGGTTTATGGCGCGTGCGCATCCACAGAATGGGGCACCGCGAGAATAGCTCCCGTGGCTGGCTCTCTTGAAGCGCCCTGAGTCCCGGATCGAATCTCCCCCCTTGCAGCCACAGGCCGTGCACATACACACCGCTCTCAGGAAGTTCTGTTAGCTCCTCTGGCTCTATAGTTGTGAACGAATCTTCCTCCATGAGCTCGGATTGTGGAGGGTTTGCTTCAGCTGCAGGGTCGAACTGGGAGCTCTCTGGCAGCAGTTCTAGCCGCTGCAACATCACTACAATTTCGAAGTCGACCTCGTCGATAGGCAGCTTGTGGCTGCGGGCGTAGTTCTGGCGCACGCTCGTGAGGAAAGCCTGCAACATCAACCGCGTGTCACAAACCATACACATGAGCAATGATCACTCTCCAACAATCGTTTGCCATGGGATTTGTCCCGGGCACAAGCAGTGACTGATTCCACAACCAACGGAAAATGAAGACAACACTGAACTTCCTCTCCTTGGAGTGCCACTCAGTCCATTGATTTGTCCATCAGCTGCAGACAATATGCCACTCCTCGACAACGTATCATGCATCTCTAGCCTCAAGCGCTGCCTCTGCATCATGCCAGCTGACTGGCCGCTATTGCAAGCACAGTTGGCCTGACGCGTGTTGAGCCCTAGCACATGTTTGCGAAAGAACATGCCAGCAGGGAGTACCACGCTCGCATCCCACCCGGCCCATGGAAACAGCGAGGACATGCCAGCAG
>LGRX02000756.1:77509-112717 GCA_001247695.2 Cymbomonas tetramitiformis
GCAAGGACATGCCAGCAGGGAGTACCACGCTCGCATCCCACCCGGCCCAGGGAAACAGCAAGGACATGCAAGCAGGGAGCACCACGCTTGCATCCCACCCGGCCCAGGGAAAAGTACTTCCCAGGGAGATAATTTCCGAGACATGGGTGGTGCTCAGAAGCACCTTTGTTTCACAACAGACTTTGAGGACTTCCAGGGAGGTGGTCTGCAACCAGGGTTGCTAAGAGTCAGCCCAACTGCAGGCCTCACGGCTTCTGCAAGTTCCTTCCTCCCGGGCGGGCGGGTGTGGGAAACTTTTTGAATTGGTAGACTCGGAGCCCGAAGTTCTCGCAGAATGAAGTGAAGTGAACTGTCGCAGCTTATTTCAAAAGCTCCGAAAGTCTCTTCATCTTCACGGGCTCCGCCCAGGCGACACAAGCCTTGCAAGCTGAACATCTGTGTCGCATGCTCTGCATGGACACAGATGTCGCTCAACCAATCAGAAAGCACCTCTGTGTTCCGGCTCTGCCTGAACACAGATCTGACACGACTGTCACGGTTCCCCCGTGACTCCGTAGCCAATCAGAACACAGAGAAGTCGACCCCGCGGATTGCTCGGCTCTGCCTTGAGAAATCCTCGGGAGAAAATCCGCAAAAAATTCACAAGTCCTCGTCGAGCCTCGGGCTCATTTTTTGCAAGCAGAAATTTTCTCCCCCGTACTTCCAAAATAATTTAGAAATAAATTTCTCAATTATTTACACAAGTACTTCCCAGGGAGATAATTACCGAGACATGGGTGGTGCTCAGAAGCACCTTTGTTTCACAACAGACTTTGAGGACTTCCAGGGAGGTGGTCTGCAACCAGGGTTGCTAAGAGTCAGCCCAACTGCAGGCCTCACGGCTTCTGCAAGTTCCTTCCTCCCAACTGGCTGGCGCTTCAGCTACCCAACCGCCGAAGCTGCTTGCTGCCAGACTTGTGCTTACCCAAGCACTTCCACTCACACTCAATCTGTTTCATCCTGGCAGCCAGCCTCTTCGGCAGCTCCAGCCTCCGAGCCTTTGTCAACTGTTCATACCTCTGGTATGCATTGGAGACCCAGTCTCCTTGCAGTTTGATCAAAATGTGGTCCACCCCGAGGTTAAAGGCCACCGTAGCCCCCCCTCTCCGAAAACTGTGACCCGAATACTGACTCGGGTCCAGACCGATCTTCCGGATCAGCTTCTTCATCTCCCCCACGAACACTCCGTGTGTCATGGGCACAGTCCTGCCCCTTGACTTCCACAGGAAAGCCGGCTCTCCGGCTCTGCCGGGGTTAGCTCAACACACTTGGCTAAGGCCCGTTTCGGGCACAACATTCCTCCTGTGGCCCTCATGGCCACTTTGTGTGTCCTTTCCTCAAATTGGATCACTTTTGAGAACACTAGTGTCACCCACACTGTCTCATTCCCCATCTCAAAGTCCTTTCTCCGAAGGACCCCCACAAACACTCCGTGTGCCATGGGTCACCATCTTGCCCTTTGACTTCCACAAGAAAGCTAGGCTCTCCGGCTCTGCCGGAGTCAACTCAAAACACTTGTCCAACGCCCGTCTCGGGCACAACATTCCACCTGTGACCCTCATGGCCACTCTATGTGTTCTTTCCTCAAACTGGATTACCTTAGAGAACACCAGTGTTACCCACACTGTATCTTTCAACATAACAAAGTCCCTTCTCCGAAGGCCCCGCCTAACATTAAAGGCATCCACTTTGCCTACACAGACATTGTCTTTTCGCAGTAGGCACAACAAAGCAGTCAACATAGCTGCCCACAAAGTCACCATGTTACAATCTTTAAAATCCATTACTTGATACATTCTGGCCAGCATACACAGTGTAATCGGGAGTTTCTGCTTTACTTCAACTCCCAGCAACCTCTTCAGGCCTCTCATAGTCTGAGCTACAGAAAATCGGTGACTAGCAGGCACCCACTCAAACTTAGCTTCCACATGCAGTCTCCTCACACCGGCTGTATAGCTCTTCAGGGTGGAGACTTTACAAGTCGGTGACTGAAATACATAAAACATTGCTAGGTCCTCAACTGACACCGGTACCACCGGTCCTTCTCCGAAGGCTAGCATAAATCTGACAAAGGCTCTCTGGCCGGTCGTGTGATTCTTCTTCGTGTTGTCCGCATCAGCAACACTCAGGATGAAGTTCCATCTGGCTTTCAGCCACTCCTTGGGCATTGCATACTCTGCATTGCCCCTTAACCCACCTGCATGGTTAGTTACAGACCAATTTTCTTCCATGCTTTCCCTTTTGGGGCTGTCACTGGGCAGGCAACTAGCACCACCGGCCACCGGGTGGGGCCACAGTCCTTCCTCAATCCTCTCACCCCGTTTGGGGAGGTGAACACTTCACTGTCCACTGGAATATATTCTAGTACTACAAACAACCCGGCCTCTATAGCCGGCACCACAATCTCTAGCCAAAATCTCTCCGTCGGCCAAAAAGGCAGCACAAACCCTGCAGAGGTTGTACCAGGCGCTGCCCTCTTCTCTCTGAGAAAGTGAGTCAGAATCTCCCACAGCGACGAAAAAGGTGGGTTACAGTATACTTTCAACCCCCTCCACTGATTCAACAAACAAGAGTCCTCCTTGGACCACCACCGAAAACATCGGGAGTTCAACCCCCCCCACTTCGTCACAGCACGCATCCACTGCGAAGGGCCCGAGCACCCTAATCTTGTCCCACAACCAGTCTTCCACCATCCAATCATCCAGGTCCCTCGGGGACTCCCTTCTTGACAACAATTTCAATAGGTCATAGAATCTTTTCATCTGACCCCTACTAAGGGCGTCAACTAAATCATTTTCCTTTGTGGAAATCCTCTTCATTACCTATCTCACATCATGTCTTATGGTCAGCAACAAAATCTCCTTCAACAGAGGAATGAAAGTTGCTTTCCCCCAGGTTCCTCGTCATAAGTCTGGCTACTTCATTGTCACTCCATATGACAATCTTGCGCCCTCTCAACAGGTGCCCCCACTTCTTCAGGGCCCAGAAAATCACAAACAACTCCAAATAGTTGATGTGGCTCGATGCCACATCTCTGAACGGGCTGAATGGTTGTACTCTCCATTGCCTCACTTCTTCCCACTTCACTGCAAACCATCTTCCCCCGAAGAAACCACCCATTCCTCCGTCTACTGCCTCTTCCCCGGCAGCATCCACTGCAAAGAAATCTCTCCCCACCGGTCTCCGGTTCAGTACTACAGCCTGACCGTTATACTCTTCCAAAATCTTAGCCAGCCACATCAAGTCCCGACTGAGGACTTTTGGCACAGTGTCATAGAACCTTCTCATTCTACCGGCTCTGCCGATAAAATCATACCCGGACCTCAGGAACATCTTGGCCCCGTACAACACCGCCGAAGAAACCACCATTCCCCTGTCAACAGCCTCTTCCCCTGCAACATCCTCTGCAAGGAAATCTCTGACCACAGGCCTCTTGTTCAAAACCACTGCTTGATCATTGCTCTTTTCGTGCTCCTGGCTCTCTCGAGGAAGTCATACCAAGTCCTTAGAAACAACTTTGCCTCAACGCCCAGGCACTCGACAAGCTCAATCAACATCTCGAACCCCTGCTGACACGCCTCTTCACAGTCCGCCACCAGCAGAATTTCATCAAGGTATACAACCACCCCGGGAACCCTCTACTCTGGAGCATCCCGGAATTCAGCACAGTAACATCGGAGACCAACCCCCCTGGGCAGCCTTAGCCCAAAAAGGAAAACCTCGTGTCCATCCTCACAAAATCTTGAGATTCACTAGTCTGCAGCAAAGGTGACAACCCGGTAAGCACTCTTCCGGTCAATCCTAGCCATAAAACAATATGACTGTCCCAGTGCAAACTCCGCTCCCACAAAGGCAACCTTCTTACTTTCAAAACTCACAATTGTCATTCACAAAAGAAACTCCACAGGCTTAATCAAATCGTGCACCATCCCGTTTTTCACTTTTCACTCGACAACTCTAAAACCAGTCCCTGAGCAGATATGCCGGGCACACTTCCTGCATCTATTTCCTGGCAGTTTCAACGTCCAGACTTCTGTGTTTCCCAGGAGTACGTCCTCCCGGAACCTCGCTTCCTGTAGGATCAATTCTCCAGAAACAAACTCTTCTTTCCTTCGTCATCACAGGCTCCACTGCCCAACCACTCAAACGCACTCACAACTCATTGGACCCTGCAATTCGTTCTCACTGCTACCTCAATTTTCTTTCACCACGGCTCCACGCGCAAGTACCTGACCAAAAATTACAGCACAACACCACGCTGCTGCCGTCGCAACGGCCCCACCATCCAACACGTACCTCCAAGACGTCGCAACCGCCGATAACTCGCCTCCGCGTCGCCTCCACACGTACTGCACAGACCTGAATTCGAAAGCAAAGGTGCAGACTTGCGCAAACAAAAGCGCAAAACGCTAATCATAACCGCCGCGAAACAACGTGTTCGTTTCTTGCCCCATCCCCTCAGCAAGGACTCGCGCGCACTCGCTGCACCGCGGTTCTGACTCCCAGCTCAAATTTCCACACGTCCCACGCTGGTGCAACGAACGTGAAACTTACCCCAATAAACGCGCTCTAGCGTTTCGCCTTCTTCCTTGTTTTCCCTACATCATCCTTCCCGAAGAACCCCTCTAAGAAATCTGACTTTACCTTTTCCGCATATCTCCCTCGCCAGCGTGCGTGCTTCTCCATTCCCGCGCGAAAGCCTCCGAAGCCTGCGGCACTTTGCGCAAACTCGAAAAAAAACGAAAGAAGTTGAACAAGTCATTTAACACCGCTTCGCCGCCTCCATGACAGCCGTACCAATAGGAAAACGGCCCTCAGTGAGCGACGCACACAGACTGCGCCCGGATCCGATGCCAGTCAATATATTCCAAGCCATTGCGTACGTTCACCGCAACGCGTGCGTCCCCGAATCTAACAGATAGTCAACTCAAACACTCGCGCAAACAAAATCGCAAACCAAACGAAAAACCCTTCTCCAACCTGCGTGTTCGTAACTCGCGGCACGGCGATACGCCCGTCCCCGCATCGACTCGCAGCGCATTTCTTTCAGACTCTTACGTCCGACCATCCGTCGACGGATTCTGCGAGAACTTCGAAAAAGTTTGAAATTTCAAACGGAACTTTTTGAATTGGTAGACTCGGAGCCCGAAGTTCTCGCAGAAGTCGACCCCGCGGATTGCTCGGCTCTGCCTTGAGAAATCCTCGGGAGAAAATCCGCAAAAAAATTCACAAGTCCTCGTCGAGCCTCGGGCTCATTTTTTGCAAGCAGAAATTTTCTCCCCCGTACTTCCAAAATAATTTAGAAATAAATTTCTCAATTATTTACACACAGCAAGGACATGCAGCAGGGAGTACCACGCTCCCATCCCACCCGGCCCAGGGAAACAGCAAGGACATGCCAGCAGGGAGCACCACGCTCGCATCCCACCCGGCCCAGGGAAACAGCGAGGACATGCCAGCAGGGAGCACCACGCTCGCATCCCACCCGGCCCAGGGAAACAGCAAGGACATGCAGCAGGGAGTACCACGCCGCATCCCACCCGGCCCAGGGAAACAGCGAGGACATGCAGCAGGGAGTACCACGCTCGCATTCCACCCGGCCCAGGGAAACTGCAAGGACATGCCAGCAGGGAGCACCACGCTCGCATCCCACCCGGCCCAGGGAAACAGCGAGGACATGCCAGCAGGGAGTACCACGCTCGCATCCCACCCGGCCCAGGGAAACAGCAAGGACATGCCAGCAGGGAGCACCACGCTCGCATCCCACCCGGCCCAGGGAAACAGCAAGGACATGCCAGCAGGGAGTACCACGCCGCATCCCACCCGGCCCAGGGAAACAGCAAGGACATGCAGCAGGGAGCATCACGCTCGCATCCCACCCGGTCCAGGGAAACAGCAAGGACATGCCAGCAGGGAGCACCACGCTCGCATCCCACCCGCCCAGGGAACATGCCAGCAGGGAGCACCACGCCGCATCCCACCCGGCCCAGGGAAACAGCAAGGACATGCCAGCAGGGAGTACCACTCTCACATCCCACCCGGCCCAGGGAAACAGCGAGGCGGAGCAGGCAAAGCTTTGCACCTGTGTGAAGAAAAAGCCGGGGAGCCAGAATGAGATCGGCGGTCCCTTTGCCATCCACGTGGCAATCATCTCGCATCGGCGGCTCAGATCCGCCACGTAGGCCCCGAGGCCCTTCAACGAGGGGTAGGACACGGCGGCCCACATCGAGGGCAGTGCGCCGCGGACGAGCGCTGTGCCGAGCTCCTCGAAGGCCTCGGACATAAGCACCTCGCCTCTGACTGCCTTCTGAATGTCGCACAGCGAGGTGCGAATGACGCGGAGCAGTTTGTTGTAGCGCGTCATCTCCTGCACTAGGAAGTTGTTCAGGCTGTTCTCGTACGACATGGGATACTTCAGCGCCGCCCTCTCTGTGTCGAAGTCCTGCGCCTGGACCTGGCCCGGGAACCAGACAACTGCAAGGTCACGGGGTGCTCCCGCAGAACGTGCGATGCTGCAACCTCGCCACGTAAGCTTTAACGTCGGATCCATGAGGGATTGGCCTCTACATGTGTGGGATCCTACGGTAGTGGATAGGTTTGCGTTGATGGATCCGTCGGCAGCAATAATGGGTTAGCAGGTAGCAGTGAAGCACTTCCTACGCTCGCTTCTGGGGAGATCGGCCCCGCGGGATGGAAACGAATCGCGTGGGCCTAGCAGTCCCGCGAGCGCCCAAAATCTGGCTGCCTCTTCATGGTTGGATCATTTGCTGGAGCAGATAGACGGCCCTGATATGGTTGCGCCCTTCAGGCTCGGAGCGTTTGATAGAGAGAACAAGGCCCACGCACTGCTGCGCACTCGGCCCACCTCGGCTCGCACCTGATCTAATATATCGCTTGCAATCTCGGGCAGCGACGTCTCATTCCCACCAACCCCACTCCCACCCGTGCCCCCTGTGCCACCCGCGCCCATCGCCAGTAGCCTAACATACATGTACCCCGCCTCTGCCATATTGCTCGAGATGTCCGCATTGGCGTGCAGCCCGACGATGCTCGGGTGGCAGGTCATGGGCAGCCGCTCGATGAAGTCAAGGTACTGGTCATATGTGCGGCTCCCCACGAAGTGAGGCGACTGCATCGCACACCCCCAGCCACTGCCGTCAGCTGAGGTGAGAAGTGAGACCCAAACGCGCAGGCTCCCACTTGACTCCAAGCCACCTCCATCACACGCATCATGCCGGGGGAAAGCATCTTCGGCGCCAAGCCTCCCGCAAGTCCGGTGCTGAGCGACGGCGCTCGGCATGTTATCGCGGCAACCTAAACCCTAAACCCTAACGCCATGCTTAGCTGAGAGTGAGCTGGCTGGCAACCGATCCTCCTCCTCAACTGTGCCTCCAGGCACCTTGCCGCGAGGCTGTCCTGCTGCGCACGGAGGGTAAACAACCAGCTGTATGGGTGGTGTGGGCGCTGTGCCGTGGGATATGGACCCAGTGATAGATCCAACGGGAGGTGGACGACCTGCGATGCCGGATGCGGGGCTGTGCCCTCCTCAGGCTGCCACAGCGCGAAGTTGGCATTCTGCGCGCTGTCCGTGTAGAAGCGGCGCAGCAAGCTTAGCAGCGTGCGCCGGTCGTGCTTGTCGGTGACACGCCCGCCGTAGTTGCACTCGCCCGTGCAGTACTCCAGGGCGGGGAAGGGCACCCGCAGGAGCTCGCGCTTCTCCTGCCGCGCCTCGAGCCCGGCCTGGTGCACGAACATGTGCAGCTGCCGCATGCTGATGCGCAGGTCGGACTCGTTGAACTCGTACGGTACATTCCACCCCAGCGGCCCGAACTGCCGGCGCTCCTGCACCACCGCATGGAAGAAGCAGAGCACAAACAGCAGCCGCTGAAACACGCTGCCCCCAGCGTTCTCCTCGAAGAACTCGTGCTCTGTAATAGGGTGCGACGTGTAGGAGCGATACAGGTTTGACCGCAGCCCCTGTGTCCCTCCAATCCCCTCCCCTCCCCCCTACCCGCTTGCGTGTTCAGGCTCCGGCCGATCACCGCCGCGTTTGACCGGTGTCTTCAGATGGTGTCCCCGGTCTCGAGGGTCCGGGGGGTGTCACCGCTGGACACGGAGAGATGCGCTTGCACAGAGGTGGGCGACGCGTGGGGCCACCACTGCATGGTGCGAGGGGCATGCTCACGTATCGGCGCAGCGCAGTTCAGGCGGTGCCCAGGGAGATGCTGAGCAAGGTCTTTGACCTAGCGCCGGCAATGAGGACGCGCATGCGCCACTGTGGCTATTGCATTGTGGCTATTGGCCTGACCTCACGGTCCTCCCCCGCGACGGCTGGGACTTGGGCGCATCATTACTTCTGTGCCCAGGTGGCAGACGTCCAACTGCACACAAATACTGGGGGGAGCAGCAGAAGGAATTCCTCTCTCGGGACGTCCAGCCCCGCCAGCTGGCGCCTTCTGCGGAGGGGGCGCTCGGCGCGCTCGCACCGCAAGCGACGCAGCTTCGAGATGACTGTGCCCGGCGTCTTGGGGCGGAAGAGCCCCCTGGCCCGTGGCCGCTGCGCGCTCTGACACAGCTCTGGCGCCAGCGCAGCATGGTGGCGTGATGCGGCCCGCGAGGAACCAACCTGAACGCCCGCATGAGGCCAGAGGCCTATGCGAGCCTATGCCGGACCGTGAAGTTGTAAGAAGGGCGGTGCGGTAGATGCGTGGTGGCGAGGAGAGCAGAGTCCAAGGGACGCATACAACCGTGCACAACATCTTGTGACCAATACAGCAAGTGCCATTTGACATCGTCAGAAGGAGGAGGGCTCAGGGATTCAAGGGCGCGCGGAAGGAGATATTGATCATGTTGATCGAACGCTGCGTGGCCCGCGCGCACCTGGGGAGGCTCATTGATCATTTTGATCGAACGCTGTAGGATGGCCACCGGAAAGTCCGCAGTGGGGTAGCTGGTGAGCCACAAGCGGAACTTGGGCTTGGTCCTGGTGCCCGCGAAGAGCGGATCCGAGACCTCCTCGCTCAGCGTGTCGCAGAGCCTGTCCAGTGTAGGCAGCCACTTCACAGCCAGGTGGCAGTTCTGCAGCAGCACCCACTGCCCATTGGCCTGAGCTGTTTGAATGGTCTTCACCGCCACAGGGCCCTGCCCTTGCCCGAGGGACACCGCCGACAGCTCGATCTGCGCTTGCACCCCTCCCCTCCGGCAGGCCCCTCGATGTCACGCCGGCATCACTGTTCGCGTCTCACGCACCTCAAGTCGCCATTGGCCGTGACGCGGAGCCCGGGGCCCCTTTCCGGAGGTTGCCCCGAGGACCGAGCGCTGCTGCAGAGGATCTACAGGCGAGGGCCCTCCCCCAGCCTCATCCGCCGCAAGGACCAGCACCACAACACGTACCCGTATCTGGCAGCAGGCTCACAATTTTGAGTCGGCTTTTCAAGATTCACAGTTGCATTCAAACTCTTGTAACGGCTGTGATTGGTCAGCATATGGGCCATAGATTCGGGATATGGGCCATGGACTTGGGGGGGGGCAATCGCAGTATGGGGCAGGCGGGGCGCAGGAACCATAGGTGGCGGCGCACGCCCAAAGGCGGTCTCGGGCACTCACCTGCCGGTCCTCCGCAAGCTTGAAGAGGTCCGAGGTGGGGTCAGATCCGGGAGAGAGGACGCACAGCAGCGGCGTCGCCAGGTCAGACTCCTCCAGACAGGATAACAGCATGTCCCCCGATGCAGGGGGGGCCATGAACTCTTCCCCCAGGGTCTCTAGAACGTATGACCGGAAGGCCCCGGGGATACTGTCCGGGCGCATGCAACGCAGCAGCAGCAGCCGCTCAAACTGGCCCAAGTCGGTGTTGTACGGCTCGGGGATATCGGCGACCCACGGCTCCGGGTGCGCTGCCAGGTGCGCCCACGCGTCCGGGGCGGACGTGATGCCGGCGTCGAGGCGCGCAAACACATCTCCCAACTTCGAGAGGCGGCACAGTTCCACCCAACCCGTATTCAGTAGCCAGCCCGGGGCGGGGTTTGGCAAAGGCTGCTCCTTCACCGCCAGCCCACCGGTGAGGAGGAAGCGCAGGTGCCCGGGCGGCGCGGCAGTCTTCGTGCGCACGGCTATGAGCACGGCGAGCAGCAGCTTGTCCTTGGCGAGCAGTGAGCGGCACACGCTGCAGGGGGGCGAGAAGAGGGGCCCCGTCAGAGCCCCGTGAGCGAGCCAAGGCGGTATCGCTTTCACCATGGCATGTGAGAGTGCTGCATCGTATGATATGCTACGAGGAGGAGTTGGAGCCCGAGGGGAGACCGAGCGCGGAACGGGCATGCTTCCACCTCCAGATGCCCGATGAGGCAGCGCTTCACCTCAGCCTCTGCCAGCTGTGCATCATCTGCGGTAATGGCCGTTCACATGGCCCGAGCCCAGTGGCGTGAGAGCTCGGACCTGTCGAAGAGCAGGTTGCTGAAGAAGGCGTTGAGAGCCTCGATGCGCGCCTCCTGCTCCCCCGAGTCGTTCGCGTTATCCATGGAGTAGGTGAAGAGCTGGAGGAACCAGTGCACGGACCACTGGTACATCGGGTCCACCGCGCCGAGGTCGGTCATCGTAAAGAAGAGCGTTGCTGCCAGCTCAGCGACAGGGGAGTACATCTGGCGTGCCTGGTCAATTTCTCGCTCTGTCTCCACAGCCTTCATCTGCTTCCCGAAGATCTCGTCCGCCAGCGATTTTGAATCGGACAGCACCTGCGCGCCCGGGGCAGGCCTGAGACACCGCGCCGCCGAGGTCTGCATCGAGTGCCTCAGGCTTCAGCACGGGGCAGAGCCCTGGGGCATCACCCTCCGGGACGGGCTGGAGGCCACGGATGAAGCTGGGCCCATGCACGTCATGCACATGGCGAGAGCAGGGCGAAGAAGCAGACATTGAGGAGGCAGGCCGAAGTCGACCCCACCGAAGGGAAAAATGGAGGTATTCTTGGAAACTAGTTCTGTGGCTTGGCATATCTGCAGGATACACTCTTTACACAGTAGATGCGTACCTGCCACACATCTACTTGAAATGGCTGTACGGTTATTCTCGCTGTTCACACAGACTTGGCACAAAAAATAGTCAACGGGTTGGATAATTGTTGGCGTCTCGAGTTCAAGCGATCTCATCTGTTCAACCACCTCGTCAGCATAGTCTGACTCCTGCGACTCGTTAACCGAACGAAATCTCTCCGATGTGCCAGCCGCCTCTTCGGAGTAAAAAGCCGTCCCCAAGGTTTTCTGTGTTTACTTCAAAGGAGCGGCTGGCACATCGGAGAGAATTCGTTCGGATATTAACGAGTCGCAGGAGTCGGGCTATGCTGACGAGGTAGTTGAACGGATGAGATCGCTTGAACTCGAGACGACAACAATTATTGACTATTTTTTGTGCCAAGTCTGTGTGTTCAGCGAGCATAACCGTACAGCCATTTCAAGTGGATGTGTGGCAGGCACGCATCCCCTGCGTAAAAAGTGTATCCTGCAGATATGCCAAGCCACAGAACTAGTTTCCGAGAATCCCTCCGGTTTTCCTCTTCCACCCCACGGAGCGAGACAATATTGCTGCCGCATATCACCGCACAAAGGGGGCCATCCAAGGGAGCCGGAGGCAGCATCCCAACCGGGCGGTGCAGGGACCTCTCATGCGCCAGCCTCGTGCCACGTGCTGACGAAGGGCCCCTTGCAGCAGGGATGCGGAGGGGGTGATAGAGCATGGAGCCACCAACTCGCCAACAACCGCTTTGACACCTGGCGGGCAGGCCGCAGGAGTGGCGGGATGCAGGTGGCGGAGCGCGACGCACCTGCACAGCGTTGCCGTCCTCCAGGAGGTTCCCCTGGCTGCTCGAGAGCACCTCCAAGATCTTGTCCTCGATCTCGTTCAGCCGCCGCCGGTTCTGTGTCGCCTCCTCCATCAACGCCTCCTTCTGCGCCTCCAGCTGCGGCTGCTCGTGCAGCACCACCATTCCGAGCAGCTGGTCCGCCAGCGCGTCATGCGTCATCATCATCGCGATCAGCGTCACCTTCACGCACACCTCCGGCAGATAGTGCGGGTTGCGCAGCCGCGTCGCGAGGTAGAGGCGGAATCCATCGTTGTACGGCACACTGGTGTCGCCAAGCTTTATGCAAAGGCTGGGCCCTTCCTTGTACGTCTGGCGCAGCAGGATCGGCTCCAGGAGAGTGTCCAGCTCCTGGCCGACCCCCTCGATCAGCACCGGCTGCCCGAACTGAAGCGCGTTCTCCAGCACCCGTGTCAGCGAGGCTTCCCCGTGGCGCGCCACCTGGCGTTCCAAACCCCCCCCCCCCCCCCACCACAACCCGAGCCTCCCCATCAGATTGCCACAATGTCAACTGCCACCTGTCCCAGGATTCCGCTCTGTCCCCCGGTGCGCCAGGTCGCCGGTGTCAGCTGCCAGGCTCTTCCTTGCATGCAGCTGTGGGCCCATCATCCTCAAGCGGGTCTGGTCGTGGAGTGGTACGAGGGCAGCGCCTATAACCCTCATACAACTGCCAACCTTTTACAGCGCGCTAGCGACCTGCCAACACCTTCTTATGCATGTCGTACTTGCCGTGACCGTGGGCCCCGCCCCCCCTTCCCCGAGGCATACGCAAGGTACCTTGTGTGCGGATGGAGGTCCATCGGGGGAATTGGGGAGGTGGGGAAATGCAGAGCGGCGGAGAACGGGAACGACGAGGAGGGCAGGCGGGACAGGGAGAGTAAGAAAGGCCGGAAGAGCGGAAAGGTAGCACAGGTCGGGGGCGTGCCTGAAGCTGGGACTGGAGGTGGGCCTCCATGCCGCGGACCCACTTCACCCCCTGCTCCTCCGGGTCTACGAAGAGGGGGTACCGTTTGCCGGTGGTGGCCAGCAGCGAGTTCTCCATGGCCTGCACACTCTTCGGCAGGGAGCACTGCTGATTCCACACCTGGAACTTCAGGGGGTCCCCCAGCGCGTCCAGCAGGCTGAACTGGGGGTTGCACGGCACCCCGAGCCCTTTCAGCACCTGCACCCAATTGGATACCTGCATCTGCCTGTATGTCTGCGTGATGGGGCCCGCGTATGCCACGAACGCAGCCGACATCAGCATGTCTCCAATCAGCTCCTTCAGCCGCGTGGCCAGCCCATCGGCGACTTTGCGCCACCGCGTCTTCTCCCCCCCCAGACCAGAGATGAGCGACTTCGCGCGCTGCAGCTTCTCCTCGCACACTTTCACCTGCGGAGGGGAGATGCGCCGCGCCACGTCAGAGATATGTGCGCCACGTCAGAGATATGTGCGCCACGTCAGAGATATGTGTAACGCTGCTCGGCGGCCGACCTCGGCCCTCTCGCGCTTCCCAGGATGCTGAGCCGACTCCCCTTCCCCCGAGGCCTTCCGCCGCGGCGCGAGGCTGCCAGCGATGGTGGCTCCTCGTTCGTGTCTATAGCAGCTTTTGACCCGTTCAGAGGTAACATGAACTGCCAGCCTGCATCTCGGGCGCGCCGCGTGGTGGCTCCGGGCGCCGCGGCCAAATGCCACGGAGGACGTGCACAGATGCAAGCCGAACCCCGAAGCTCCAGCAACTCCTGTGAGCGTGGATGGCTGCAGACATCGCCGGGAGGAGGAGATGCCCTGGCTGCAGGCGAGGAGGGATGGCGCGATCAGCGTGCGGACGGCATTATGGAGAGGGTCGTGGAGGTCATCAGCTGGACCGACAGACATGTGCGTGGCGCATCGGGAGCAGGGTCGCACCTGCCGCTCGACTTCATCCTTCTTGGCCTGCATCTTGTCTCGCTCGAAGCCGAGGTTCTGCAGCTCGTCCTCCACCTCCTTCAGCTGGTTCTGCTTGGCCAGCAGCGCCTGCCGCACCTCCTGGTACTCCGCCTCAGCCTCCGCCAGCTTCTCTTGCTTCGGCGCCACGATCTTGGCCGTCTCGGAGTACTTGTCCATGGCGCGCACCCACAAGCACAGCCCGTGGCACGCTGAGGACGCGCTCTTCACCACCTTTGGATCGAAGTCGTGCATGTCCAGGTACGCCTGGATTTTCTTGATGGTCGCGTCTGGGATGTGGTCCTTGTCGAAGGTTTGCAGAGACTGCAGAAACCCGAACTGCCCAAGCAGCTTCTTCGAAGCCTCCCAGTAGTCCGGCACCATCCTCCCTTCGTCGTTGCGCACCTGCAGGCGTATGCCATGGCATCCTCAGTGGCGACCGTCACGCCACAGCATGCCCCAGCTCCTCTCGAGCCGCAGTGGCCCGTGCGTGGAACAGGCCGTGCGCACGTGGCATGGTGACAGCAGTGGATGTGCGCGAGTGACGCCGAGGCCCGAAGAGAATCCACAGAGGGCACAAAACAGCGGACCAGTCCGCAGCCGTTCCAAGGGAGCCGCCGCAGGGTCTCGGCGCAGCCCGAATTCTGACCGCCTGGCTATGCCGGTGGCGAAAGGGGGAGCCACCCAATTGGACGCACCCGCGCCGCCTTCTGACCCAGCATGATGCACACTGCCTCCATGACCACCTTCACCACCTTGGGGGGGGACTTGAACCCGCGCATCTCGTCGATGTCGTTCTTCTTCACCGAGTCGAGGGCCTTGATCGCGGATTTCAGTGCCGGCATGGCCAGCTCCAGGTCCGCCTCGCAGTCCGCCTTGATCGCCTCGGCGGCGGCCGCCTTCGTGTTGGCCACCTGCTCCTCCGCCTGCACCACCTTGCGCACCTTGTCCGCCTCCGCTTCCTGCGCCTCCACGTTCGCCACCATCTTGTCCGCATCCTCGCGCGCCACCAGCAGCTGGGGCTGCAGCCGCTGGAGCTCCTCCTGCAGCCACCTCCTTCAACGCCCCCCCTTCGGTGCGCGTTTCTTTAGAGGGCGCACGCCCTGTGCCTCGAGGCCTGGAACCTCGTCCCGGCCAAGCGCACCGGGCGCGGCAGCGGCAGATAGCTCTCAGGCGGGTCTCCACTTTCTGTGCCAGATGAGAGATGAGCACACCAGCAGGTCAGTAGCCGCAGGGGACGGTGAACCTTTCTTCTTCGGAGAGCTGGGCTCTTGATTTGGACGTCGGTCCACTGCAAAACCGGCCCATCTCGCCTTCAAGATGGGGTACAGGGGTACAGGGGTTGTGTCAACACCGGGTTCCTCGAGTGTGATGCAAGCGTCCTCAACGGCTGCGGTGGTTGGTACGTCTGAACAAGGGCGGTACTCACGCAGGCACAGACAGCTTCAAGGGTTGGACGTAACCTGCATGCCTGCCACGGCACCCTCGGTGGCCAGCAGCTTCTCAAGCCCCCCCTCGTAGCGCCGCGCCCCCTCGCGCATCTCCACCTGGCGCGTCGCCAGCAGCTCCAAATACAGCTCCAGCATGCATAGGTATGACGTCGGGGTGACGTAGAAATGCCGCCGCTCCGAGGCCCAAAACGTATCTGCCATCGCGACCTGCGGCGCGGGCCCAGGGTTTGTGGGGGTCATCCGCCGCTGCGGTCTCCTTCATCGTCATCGTGCGCCCGAGCTTGTGCCAAAATATCGCCCGCTCTCATGTCCCCGATTCAATTCTTGACAGCTGGCATTCTTGGAATTTCGTGAACAGGAATCGGCACATTTCGCCAGGTGGAGACGGCTAGACATCAGTGCCACTCCCTCTGGGTGGACAGCGCAAGGACCCGGGATCGTCGCCAATCCAAACAAAGCCTCCAAAGGATGCACGCATTGCTCTCTCGCTCCCGTTGATTGCTGCGTCATTGCAGAATCGACGGCACACATCCTTTGGATCACCCCTCGAGCAGTCCATTACCAGGACCGACACTTCCAAGAATGAGCTTGAGGCATTCCGTTCCGGGAGGGGCGCCGCGCCGCACCGCAGATTGGTGCAGGCTCACGCAGGCGGACGGCACAGGTTTCTTGAGCGACTCCTCCTCCACCGTCAGATTGGTCATGAAGCGCTGGCTGACGCTCAGGAGGCCCTCCGCGGGCCACTCCGTGAACCAGTCGATGGTGGTGCAGTTGACCAGGCTCGGGAAGCGCCGCAGTCGGTCGATGAAGGCCTTGCCCACCGGGCTGACGCACATCACCACGTGCAGGTTTTGTGCGCATGTGAGGTTGAAGAACGCGAAGATGTCCTCCTCCGACTTGACGTTCACCCCGGCCTTCTTTGCACGCTTCATAATGTTCTCCACCACCGTATACCTGCCCCGCAGCCCCACGAGCTCCCCCCCTTCACCGGCCTTCCCACGCATGGTCCATTGTAGGGCTTCGCAGTGGTGCGCCTTGAGGCGGAGCCAGGCAGCTGCAGTCGGTTTCAGGCGTCGGAGGAGGGTCGGCGCTGCCGCACCGGTCGCCTGAGTCGAAGAGGTTGGGCACCTCGCCCGTATTGAGGAGGTTGGAGAGGTCCTCCACGAAGCTCTCCGTGCGCATCGCAGTGTCCGTCGTGAGAAACACCGTAGGCTTGTTGTCCATCCCCGCCTTCTTCAGCACGATCTTCAGGTCCTCCCTCCACTCGGTCACCCCGTAGGATGCCGACGCCGAGATCTCCACCAGCACGTAGCCGGAGATGAAGGTGGAAAGGCGAGTGAGGCTCTGGCGGCCGCTGCCACCCACCCCGACCAGTAGCGCGTGCCCCCCTGGCTGGCGCAGGACTCGGCAAATGCGTCCCACGTGCTGCAGCACGTACTGAAACACTATCAGCGCCATGGGCTGCTTCGAGGTGGCGTTATAGTCTTCCAGCGCTGCGCCCACCACGGCCAGTGCGCGCGCGATGTCCGTGACCTCGGCGTAGTCCTGTCACAGCCGAGCGGCAGCCACCCGATGAGCGTGACCAATCCCTGGCCTCGAGCGTGACCAATCCCTGGCCTCGAGCGTGACCAATCCCTGGCCTCAGAGGCGACCTCTTGGGCTCCCCATGCCGCTGCAGGTCCCGACGCGGCCCAAAAATGCGCCAGTGCACCAGGCTTCAACGCGAGGGAGTGCACACGGCTTGAATGGCACACGCAGCAGAAGCCACCGGCGAAAGTCCACGTGGCAGAATAAGCAATCAACTCAGAGAACCCACACAGGAACCTCCACATGCCAGAACGAGGAATCGGTGCAAAGAATCGTGCTGCCAGCTCTGAACGCGGCTGGTCGGCACCAACACGCGCCATTCGTCAATTCCACCTTCCGCGCCTCTCACTCTCAATCCTCATCGCCGGAGTTGAGGCTCGATTCTATGAAGAACCAGGCAGCCCCGCGCGGGTCCAGGGGAGCGCGCTACAGGCCGCACCGGAGATGACACGTGCCCGCTTGTGCGGCTTCTCCTTGGTCCGCTTCCTCAGGCACCAGATAGCCAAGGAAGACCGGCCGCACTATGCACAGGTGTGTGTGGGTGTGGGTGGGTGCGCGCGCATACTAGCCAGCCCCGCAAGAGCACCTCACCTGGTCGCCGGCTGGGGCACCCTCGGGGGGCACGAAGTCTGCAAACATCAGCCTGGGCACCGCCTCCCGCACAGAGCGCGCAGCCTGCTCCTTGGTCTGGCGCTGGGGGGCGTCCGCGTCGAGCATCTTGCTCAGCCGCTCCTTGAAGTGACGCTCCGTCTTCGCGGTCAGCAGCTCCAGCAGCCACGACCGGTCGGCCTCATCCACGAGCCGGTCGTACAGCACCCGCAGCATCTCGTGCACCCACAGGCGGATCAGCTCCGGGGTCTCGGTGACGGCCCCGGCGCCGCTGAGCCCTTGGAAGACCTTGGACAAGTCGCGCAGGTTGAAGGTGTAGTGCGACTTGGTGGGGGTGGGGAGCAGGTGCGCCACTGCAGCCTGCCACAACCACTTGGCAACAGCGCGGTCAGGTGTGGCCATTCCGGAGGAGCAAAGACGAATCTGGGCCGTGCACAGGCGCTTTGCAGCAGACCCGAGGACTGATCTGGGCCGTGCACAGGGGCTTTGCAGCAGACCCGAGGACTGAATCTGGGCCGTACTCAGGGGCTTTGCAGCAGACCCGAGGACTGATCTGGGCCGTGCACAGGGGCTTTGCAGCAGACCCGAGGACTGAATCTGGGCCGTACTCAGGGGCTTTGCAGCAGACACAGTGAGAAATCGCAGCCACACAAAGCGGCGGCAGCAAAACACAAAACAAAAGTGGACATTCCTCTGGGTTGTGAGGGAGTATGACCCCCACCGCCCGTGACTCCGCCCCTCCCTTCCGAGGTCTCCATGCGCTCTACCCGAGCCTGACCCGTTGCATGCTAATCTGTTTGCTGTTCGGAGTTGGATTGCATGTTTACCGCTGGGCCATCACCGCCCAAGCAACTATGCTGGGACGCTGGGGTGGGATTTGCATACGGAAAATCAATTGGTACCCAAGCTGCGATCCTACGGCTAGGCCGCGGCCACTGCACTCATGGATCTGTGCGTGCTCTCAATTGATACTCTCCCTTCTCCCTCTCCATAAAGTCGCACCTGGCTATGGCTAAAAGCAGACCTAATGTCCATTCACGTTCCAGCTTCCAGGGTAAACATGAAATACGGCAAACAAGGACACCGTCAGGCGGCTCGGATACCTCGCCCTCGCCCTCGCCGCATTCTCCCTACTGAAGGCGCAAACTTCCAAGTGCCTATTTCCTATTGGCCGGCGGAGTCCAAGGCAGCGGGAGTGCGCCACCTGATACACCTCCAACGACGCTTCGACGAGGCCCGTCTTGTGGCGCCCTCCAAACGTCGCCGTCTCCAGCCACCACTCAGTGATGGCGCTGAAGATGGTGCGCAGCGTGGACTCACTGAAGGGCAGCACGCTGATGAAGTTGTAGTGGCGCAGGTAGCGGTGCATGGGCGGCGGGATGACACGGCCGCCCCCGGGTGGGGCCATTGCTGCCACCCACACCAGGTGCCTCACGCGGCGGCGTGGCATACCCTGCCCGTGCTCGTACCACTCAGCGTGGTCCACCGCTTGCCGCAGCAGCTCGATGGGTGGCTGCGCGCCGTACTTCTCCGGCGTCGGCATGTTCAGGTCGTCAATGAACAGGATGAGCCGCTTCCCTATTGGTGGCCCGTACACGCCCGTGCGCACCTGCAGTCCGGCGCCCGCCCAGAGCGCCCCTCGGTACGCGTCGACACAGCGTGGGCATCCGGCAGTGAAGCCCGTTAGACACTTGGGCAGGGCGGGGCGCCTGGAGGTGGGCACGCTGGGCCCTCCCTCCGAGGAGGGGCACTCCAGGGAGGCTCCAGGGCTCTCAGGCGGCCGTCCCGTCATCCCACACGCGCTTCGCCGCCACAAGAGCGGCGTGCGGGCCGCCCACTCACCTTGACAAGCGCCCCGTCGACGATCTCCTGGGTGCGGTTCACGGAGGTCTGCGCGGAGAAGTTGGACACGACGAACTGGTACTTGGCGGTGGGGAGGGCCAGCAGGTGCGACTTGATGGACTTGCTCTTCGCCGTGCCGGTGGGTCCCATGAAGAGCACCGGCACTTCCTGGGCCACGAGCTGCTCCAGCAGGTACGCGTAGCACGCAGTCTCTGCCGTGGGCACAAAGATGTTCGTGAAGGAGATCTCCTGGGGGATCTTTGCCTTGGACAGGCTCTCGGACCACGTGGTCCATTTCACGGATTGGCCGTCGAGCAGGTATGCATACACCAGCGTGTCCCTGTTGTTCGGGAAAATCTGTCTCGCCAGCCCGCCGCCGTTGGATCATCAGCGAGGTCTCTCTAGCACCCCAGCACCCACTTTGGGACCGGCAGGCGCACGGAGGTTCAGCCTCAAGGTGCGGAGACCACGCGCAGTGCTTCACAGGCCGGCGCCGGCATTGATTTCAGGACCGTGGTCGTGGAACTTCCGCCATGTGTTGAAACCACAAGAGGCGCTTGCCACCGCAGGCTTCACGTGGTTGGAAGGAAGCTCTCAGGTTATGCAATCACCGGTAAGCGGCATCCCCGCGAGCAGATATCGATGAATCATATTTTTCATATGATGCCGCCAGCAGACGCAATGAGGACAACAAACCCTAGCTCATGGCTCTCGACTATGGCACTTCGACAGCTGGTTGTTGCAGATCTGACCTGCAACGTGTGGCTGCGGCGCGGTCAATGCGAAAAGCCCGGGCACAGGGGGGCCTTGAGGACCGGGTCTGAAGGCAGTAGGCGGGCTCGTGCCTGCATCAGCTTCTGTGGGGGGCCTTTGACGTAGGGCTTGTACTCCGCAGGCGGAGGGCCGGAGGTGAGCTTCCGCAGCATGTCGTCGAACTTGATTCTCGAGGGGCCGTCCAGGGCCCCGCCTATGGACCACACTATGGAAAAGAGGAAGAGGCTGTCGAGCAACACCTCCGAGCGCTTTTCCCCGAGCCCTTCGAGGCGGCCCGGCACGTGCACGTCGTAGTCGAGCAGCACCGCATGGAACAGCCGCATCAGCGCTCGCGCGAGGTTCACCTCGAGCATCCGCACCGCCTGGTATCCCCGAGCCCCAGGGCGCACTGCTGACCGTCCACATGATCACCATCTACCAGCAAAGTGTGCTACGGAAGCATGCCGCGAGACAGGTGGGTGGGTACACACCCTCACTCTGTCTGCAGACACACCTCGCACTGCTCGCACTGCGGCGCGACCCAGAACTGGGATGACGTGGCGCATGCTGAGCCATTCCAACCGGCCGGGCGCCCTGGCAAAAAAGGCAATCGGGCGCGCTGCACCACACACGGGAGGAGCTCATATGTACATCGATCCTATACACCCAGATGTACACCGGTACGCGTGGCGCTTGTAGATGCGGGTCGGTCATACCTGCGTGCACTCGCGCATGACGCAGCGCAGCACCAACGGGGTGAGCCAATGGAAGAGGGCCATCACACGCTCCTGGGCGCCCGGGCGCTCCACCAGCGCCTCGGGCAGCGTGGCGGCCCAGCTCGCCAGCAGTGGCTCCCATCCGAGTGTACTCGGCTCCATGTATACCATTCCGCACCGGCTCACCGTGGCGGGGGACGCCTCCGCTAAGTCCTGCACCTCGAACATCATGGTCATCGTGGATGACATCTGAATGATCTCGCCACTATTCAGGCACAGCTTCTTGTTGTCGTCGAGAACTGTGTTCATGTTCTCAATCCACACTGCGCACCCGGTAGGGGCGCCACCCCCCCGGGCGTTATCCGCATGCAAAGCGCGTCGTTGGGTCTGGGGTGAGTGGGCTGGCCATTCACCGCCGCGCCGCAGGAGGCGCTGCGGACAGACACGTCCACCGGCGCAGAGAAACCAATCAGAGCCGCTTCTCCTTCCCCTTCACCTGTCAATCCTGCAGCTCTCAGAACATTCTGGAGATGCGGTCGACTGCGCTGACTTTGGCGTGCTGGAGCACCGCCGCACAGACGCGGAGCGCAGCGCATACGGCAAGGCGCGTGGGAGTAGCAGCCGGCAAGGCAATCTTGCCATCCCCGGGACCCGCCGCATGTTGGCCGCCCCAGAGACCCCACCAAAGGCGACTCGTTAGCACGAAACAAACAAAGCGAGGGGCACAGGGAGTCGGTGTGCGGCCGTAGCACGTGCGCTGGAGGGTATCTGGCGGCACGCGACGTGGCAAAGTTGCCAGGTTGGCGACCGGGTTACCTGCGTCCACCGGGCCGTCAAAGACCACCCAGCGCCGCTCCCCGGAGATGTCCCGGGCGCACTTGCGGAACGTGATGGCCAGGACGCCATCTGTCCACTCGTGCGTCACCGGGTCAAACTGACCATAAAGCTGACCCATGGTGACGGACTTCGGGTTGAGGATGAAGTACTGTGCGGCGAGGACGGGAGGGCTCCCCTCCGGGGTGTCCACGCCCTGCTGCACGAGGCTCGTGAGCGCGTCCGCGAGGACCTGGTAGGCGCTGGTCTTCGCGCCGAAGGACTGACCCACCATCATCAAGCCGTGCCGCACCAGCACCATCTCGTACACCTGCGGCAAAACTCCGGGCACCATCACCGCACTACTGGCGGTCGCTTTCGGTCGGCGTGTGTGTTGTGAGGCGCTGCTGAACATAACCGTGCGTTCGCCTTCGCATCAGTATCACAGATGCGCGATTGGGATTACAGAATATGCCGCACACACGGCGTCCACGTGGCAGCGCTTAGAACCGCGCTACAGAACCGTGGCTACAGAACCGTATGGTCAATGCTACACACGGTATGTCCGGCAATATCCTCTCTTGCCTCACCAAGCGGCCACGCCATCATCTCATATTTCCTAAATGGGCGTCACACGCGCCGGGGGAGCGTTTTGGGAGCGCCTTTCTGGCCTGAGCCGGTGCTGCGATCCGCGCGGAGGTAGTAGCGCCCGGGCGCATGCCTGAAGTGACTTGGCGATGAAAGCCGGCACCGGCTGGAGCTTGTGCTCCTGGCAGGCTTCCTCCAGGGAGGTCACGAGGTGGTCGTTGTCCGAGGGGGGCAGCGTGACCCCCGCAAAGAGGTCCTGCATGATGGCCTCGAAGAGAGGCACGTCGGGGGAGAGGAACTTCGGCAGGTTCACATCAGTGATGGCGCGGTACATCAGCACGAACTCGTCCAGGTGAGCAAAGCGTTGCTTGAGCTGCCCGGCGGACCGCAGCACGGCCATCACGGCTCGCATCCCGTAGTCGTAATGGCCCTGCACACACGCGCCCGCGCGCCACCCGTGTGTCATCCCCACCGCGAATCTCTCCACCTCAAACGATTTCGCCATTCGTGCAGCATTGGCCGAGGTGTCGCACCAGTTCCAAGCGGGACCGCGTGGGCTGATGCGGGGCCATTCCGGGCGGCAGCCGGCGAGTAGGCGAGGAGACCCACACGTGGGGGAGCTGCAGGTCTGGGGCGCCACCTGGCTGGACAGCTGCTCGGAGCACAGGCGATAGGTGGCCACCAGCTTGGCGGCGGCCTTGCGCCCCTCGAGGTACCCGCATGAATACAGAATGATCTCCGAGATCATTGCATAGTCCGGCACCATCATCGCCACTGGCCGGAACAGCGCCTGCCAGACCCCCATCCGACGCCCCTTCCTCGGATCCCGCCTCCACGAAACTCGCAGAGTCCCAGTCATCTTAGGAGGCAATGGCAACAGCAAAATGACCGGCATCGACGCTTGAAGGCGCTTGAGCCCTATATCCAACGGTATGATTTGCTGCTCAGAACGCAGATTGGCATAACTAATTTGGGATGATGATTCTCTCAGTCACACGTTGATCCTCTCAGGCACACGTTGTGTGTTCCCCACGTGCAAGCAACCTGTTGGGCACCCGCTTCAACGGGCCCTGGTCCACAGGCCGCAATCTCCTGGCACTAGAGTAGCTGGAGCCAGCGACGAAAGGGACAAAGCGCAGCATCACTTTCCTCTAAAAACGTAGTATGCATCCATACGAGTGTCACAGTATTAGCGCCTACGTGCATGCCGCGTTTATCTCAGCAGGAGCTCGCCTGGTATGTGTGTACCCTCACAAGTGCGCCTGGAGCGCTCATGCTGTAATATATATGTTACGGTATGAGCGCGCCGCTGGCATATGCCAGCCAATCTTTGGTATATCGCCCGGACAGGTCGGTATATCGGTATACCGCCCGGACAGGTCGGTATATCGGTATACCGCCCGGACAGGTCGGTATATCGGTATATTTTGGTACGGTGTATCGGTATATTTTGGTACGGTATATCATATATATATATATGATACGGTACAAGCGCGCCTTGGTATGGGCGCGCCTGTACCAAAATATTCTGGTACAGGCGCGCTCATATCAACAAGGTTTTTGGTACAGGCGCGCTCATACCAAAATTGGCTGGCATATGCCAGCGGCGCGCTCATACCGTAACATATATACACACACATACGTGTGTCAGATGCTATCTTATGCGGAGACACAGTATTCCTGGCACTGAGCTTAGGCTGGCAGTGATCGCGTGGTTCCGGAGGAGCACCTTGAGGTTATCTGGGAGTTCGGAGCGTCCGGCGTAGCCGGGGTTCATGGTGATAAAGACGCTGCACGAATGGCGGAGATCCAGCGTGGTGCCTTCGAACACGAGCTTGCTGGCCCTGGCAGCGATGGCACGCTGGATGGTCATGATCTGCTGCGCGATGACGCTCAGCACCTCCAGGTCGATGCGGTTGAACTCGTCGAAGCAGGCCCACGCGCCGCTCGCCGCCAACCCCTTGAAAAACTTGGCCATCGCCAGGTAGTCCAGCCCGTCGCTGCAGTTGAACACGATGCAAGCCATCGCGAGGGCCTTCCCGAGGTCCTTAGTGGTCTCCGTCTTGCCGGTGCCGGCCGGGCCCTCCGGGGCGCCCCCTAAATTCAGCTGGAGAGCGCCGCAGAGGGTGCGGTACACGCGGTCCGTTAGTGGGGTGATCACCAGACGGGAGGAATTCCCGAGGTACTCGTACCCGTAGTACAGCCTGGCGTGGATCATGCACACTTGAATTGTTTCCTGAGCCCCCACGCCACCCTCCGCGTCTCCCCTATCTCCCCACGTCAACCCGCAGTACCAGGCACGATACGTAGGCACCACATGGAGGCCCCGGTTGAGTGCCGCGCAGAGCACCACTTGCAGCGCCCTGTGGCACTCTTTGACCACTTCACACTGACCCTCTAGCCTCCGTGGGGTGAGGGGACCCCTGTCCCACCGTCTCCTCCGGGCTGCCCTGCAACCGACACATGAGCTGCACACAGCGCTCCAATCCGCCGCGGTCTGGATGTGTGATGAAAGCAGCTTCATTACTGGCATTGAAAACTTCACTCGAGCCCGGAAGACAGAGGTTGAGGCGGACGCCATTTGGCGCCTGGGCCTCTACGCACGTCAGATTGCAGTTGTTTCATTGGTTGAACACCGCTGAGCCTCCTGATGGGTCACTGCATCACCGCGGCCTTAGTTGCCTCCTTCTCGCCAGGGTAAAGCACCGGAGGTGGGGCGCACCGCGATGCGGCCGCTGATCACGCCAGGAGTTCCTTCCGGCCGGTCCTCCTCCTCCCAATAGTATCGCATCTGTGCGATCCAGTCAAAGTCCTCCCGGCTGCGGACGTCCGCCTCCGCCAGTTGCTGCACCACGTCCCGCCCGTGCACATCGATCACGACCAGCACCCCCGCGGTCGCCCGCTGCAGCGTCGTCAGCGGTTTGCGCACCATCTCCACGAGCTGCTCCAGCTCCCGGTCGCACTCCACCACCTGCTCGAAGAGGGCCGCCTCCTTGTGCCGGGCGCGCGCGATTGCGGCCGTCACTGCCCTGGTCCACATGATCTGAGTCACCGCAAGCACCACCTGCCCAGGCCACGCCAGCATCCAGTCGTTGCGCGTGCTCTCGCCCAGGTCGAGCCGCGCCGTGAGCGATTTGGCCACGGAGGAGTGCATGCTCTTCTGCATCGCCTGCAGATCCCCCGCACTCTCCGCGACCTCTCACCCTCCTGCGCCAGGCGCCGCCCCCCCTCTATCCTGCCCCGAAATCATACCCCTCGCGTGCTGAGCGCGTACTGAGCCCTCCTGCGCCGCCGGTGCCCGTCTCTCCCCTCTGAGAAAGGTGTCCTCACTCACAGACGTTGGCACATCGAGTCTGCTACAATCAGGCGCGGCCATGGCGACACTCCGCCGCGCCCCTACACCGCAGACACTGCAGTCAACTCACCCCGTTGCTGGCTCCGACTCCCTCGCAGGCCAGGGCGCACCCGCCGGGGGACCATGCCGAGCTGAGGGGGCG
The DNA here is from genome assembly GCA_001247695.2 of Cymbomonas tetramitiformis. Classification (NCBI taxonomy): domain Eukaryota; kingdom Viridiplantae; phylum Chlorophyta; class Pyramimonadophyceae; order Pyramimonadales; family Pyramimonadaceae; genus Cymbomonas; species Cymbomonas tetramitiformis. The sequence continues at coordinate 103,156 of LGRX02000756.1, forward strand.
CCACAGCCGGCAGGTCCGTGTCGCACAGGCGGCGTGCGCCACGCATCGCAAGTGGAAAGGCAAAGGCTGCGCACCTCCTCCAGCTGCACGAGCCACACCTCCACGTGGCCCTGCGCTGCGAAGGGATCCACCGGCTGGATCAAGGGCACCCGCTCTTTCTCTGCGCTCAGCATGCCGGAGATCATCGGGTTCACGGCGCCCTGCGCGCCCCGCCCCTCCCTGCTTCATCCAAACCAGGGACTGCATGATGGTAGGGCTTGCGTGCAGCACATACCCAAACACATCAACGCACATCAACGGACACTCTGGCACACCCTTGCAAACCCTGGCGCACTCTTGCTCACACTGGCGCAGCCTGGCTTGCCGCAGGATGTAAGCGATACCCGCCTTCCTGATCGAACGACCAGCAGCCTCCTAGATGTGCTGCGGACGAGCTGCTGCGGCAACAGGTCAGGCGCAGGGGGGGGTTGCGGCATGAACCTGAAACTCCAGCCGATGGATGCCCTCAAAGCACTTGGTGATGAACGGCTGCACGCGCGTGGGGTCCTTGGTCTCGGAGAGGATCTCCAGCAGCTCGTCGTTGGAGAGGAAGAAGAAGCGCGGGAAGGCCTGGCGCTTGGACTCGAGGTAGTTGTGCAGGCCGTGCTCGATCTCGTCAAGCCGCTGGTTCGCCTCGCGGAGTTCGGTCAGCGCGGTGTGTGACGCGGCGCGCGTGATCAAGCACTCGTGTGAGGTACGCTCCATGAGATCACGCCACGTGGCGTCCACCACCTGTTATGAACGCATGGCAGCTCATAAGTGCTCACCCGCGACAGCATGTTGGAAGGGACACGGCGAATTCCCCCCCGTCTCCAGCTCGCACCTCAGGATGCACCTCGCAATCACTCTCTATAGTCACATCCTCGGGCACTCCCGCGGTCAGCAAGCGTGACGGTAAATGCACCTGGAAGGAGGCCCCCTCAGCTTTCATCTGCTTCTTGATGTCGTCCGATGCAAAAATGGGCTGCAGGTAGAGCCACCGTGTCTGCGCCCGCAGCCAGTTCTCCATGGTGTCCTGCGGACCGCGCACCCTCCGCCTCTCACATCTCCAATTCCATTCGCACCCTTCCGGTGAGGATGCCACACGAGGGCCATTGAGATCTGTTGCGTTCCCGTCGAGCTGTCGCCTGTCATGGACTTTAGCTCAAACCTTGCAACAAAAGGAAGGAGCTCGGAAACTCTTGTGAAATGGTTATATTCAATTGGAGCCTGCGGAATGTTAGAGGTTTCTGTACCGGCAGATCAATCACAATTTTCAGAGCCGTCAGATCGAAATCAGCAGTGCTGGATCTAGATCGGAGGGCTTTACACTCGACAGAACTTAGGAGTTGCCCGCGGAATCCGCAGCTCTGTGCTTTTGCCTTGCCCTGGCTGGAACTGTTGCGCCTAAAAGTCGTGCATCAGCCTAGGAAGCATGTGAACCTGTGAATCAGCCCGGAGAATACATTCCAAAAAGAGATATTCTCTCACACACTTTGGAAAGCATGTACGATTTTGTTTTTGGCAACGATCTTTGCCTGGCCACAATGGGCACAGGCGCGGCTTTGGCAGAGGGCTACAAGCAAGGCAACGGCAAGACCTGCATCTCGACGAGTTTCTGCTCCCAGCTCTTCAGCTTCTTCTGGAAAACCACCGCTGCCGGAGTTTGCTGCATTGCACGCGCCTTGACGATGTGGTCATCCACTAGCACCTGCGCCTCCTCAGTCGGTGCAAGCCTGAGCACGCTCGCGCCCGTCTCACGCCAGGGCTGCAGGACGAAGCTACGCCCGCGCCAGTCCTGTTCCATGCGCTCCATCGTCCGCTCCAGTGCAAACTCCTTGCCTGCCATGTCGCTCAACTCGAGCAGCCGGTCCTGCTCCCAGGCCCCATTTGGCATCTCAGTCGCCGTGTCATCATAACTGCCTCGCTCAAAGGAGCAGCGAAGATCCACCTGCCCCAGCTGCCGGGCACTGCCCCCCAGCCGCCGGGCGCTGCCCCAGCCACCGGGTGCTGCCCCAGCCACCGGGGACCCTGCCGGCATGCTCACCAGCATTGCACTGTCATGCCTACCGCTATGGCGCCATCACGCCAACCGCCCCCGCGCCGGCACCACTACCGGCACTGCACCATCACGCCCACCGGCACCACGCCAGCACGTATTTTTCAATTTCATATATTTTTGTCGGAGTGGTACAAGGTCGCGCGATTGCACTGAACACTCGAAGTTAGTCGAAGCTTGCCATGATGCAAACCCGAAAATCCTGTAAGGTGGGCGCAGCCGTGATGGAGGGGATCGTTGGGGGGCGATAGCCGTGGAGAACCTGGTGCTTGGCAAGACCGGCGTTGAGCAGCGCCCGGAGGTTCAGCTCCGGATCCTCACTGATGTCAGCCTGGATGCCGCTCTCCTTGTGAAGCGCGGCCCAGTGCCGCGTCCGCATGCCGTTGTTGCACAGCGCGCTGATGAGAGGCAGCTGGGACTTCAGAGTCTCCACCCTCTGCTGCATGCTCTCGGTCGCCTGCCGCAGCCCCTCACCCCCAACGCCTCACTCGCACCGGGCACTAGCTGGCGGACGCGCTATCCGCTGTGCGGCTCTCGTGTTCAGCAGGTTGGTACGGGAAGCGGAGATGCCCACATCAGCCTCAGCGTTCACGCAGCAGGCCACAGCCTGACGCAGGCGCCGCTCTGCTCAAAACGGGGGCGCCCTCGGGCAGCTGCGGCGAGAGGGCGCGGCACCTGGCGCGGCCTGACGCATGACGGCTGCTCCGAGAAGCGGCGCGCCACCTTCAGCAGCAGCTTCGCCGCGGCCTCCGCCGAGGACTCCAGCGCCTCCGGGTCGAGCAGCACCAAGGCACGCGCCACCTCCGCCTCCACGCCGCCCACCTCCACAGCGGCCTTCCACAGCAGCAAGAACGGCTCGAAGTTGGTGCAGATCATGCGCACCTCGGGGTACTTGGTGACAGGCCACGTGAAAAGCCGCTCCAGGAAGTTCACCGCCTTCATCTCCTCCTGCAGGTGGTTGATGCGCTTCTGCAGCATCTCCAGCCAGCTCTGAATCAGCGCCACGTTCGTCAGCGCCTCGTGCTCCGGATTCCCGTCCAGCGCCACGCACTGCTGCAACAATGTTACTTTGTCGCCCTGCGCCCCGCACCCCACCTCCCCTTAACCCCCGCCATCATCCCTGCACTCCGCCGGACCGACCTGGCGATAGGTCTTTTTCACCACGTAGCGCTCGTGAACGGCGGTCAGGTACATGGTCGGGGATCAGGGGGAGCCATGAGGGAGGTGCGACTGCATTCCCCTGTGTTAAGAGGTGAGTAAGAAATGCGTAATAAGTGCACCTCGCAGTATGACAGACCTTCGATTTGGGAGGCAGAAGTAATGCAAGACACTGCAAGTGATGTGCAAAGGAGTCATCGTGTCGACCTGTGTGACCCCTCTCAAGCGCGCACTTTCAGTATCGGAATAGATTATGCGGAAACATTCCACAAGAAGTCCTGGTCACACGGTCTGGCTATTGTATTTCCTACCAACCTTCCTGCTCATCTCATGAGTCGAGTGAAATAATATGATCGATTGCTTCACATCATTGCTGGTCCGAAAATTCCCTCAAACATGGAGGCTCATTTGCTCCTGTTTACATCTGGAGATATCCAACGGATGGCCGCAGTGAGTCATAAAACGGTCTTGGAGACTCATCCTGTGAGAGCTTTCTGGAAGGCTTTAGATGCCGACGAGCCAGTCTGCACGGTCTAAGATGCTGGGTTTCAAGACTCGCTCAGACCATCGTTTCTGTTTCACCTGTGAGTTGGTGCGCAAAGATGCTGACCTGTGTTACCAGGAAGAGGCGAGTGTTAAGAGGAGATCTTCCTCGATTGGAGGATGCGAAACGGAGCCATTTGTTGAAAGCAGGGCGCGAGCCTATCGTCCTTCGTGGTTAAAAAAACGGGCAGAGCCCTGGATCGGGCAGAGCCCTGGATGGCAGTTCGGGGCTACTCAGACCAGCCGGCATCAAGACCCGGTGTCTGAGCGGGAGTCGGGGCCGGCATTGGACGCGGGCGGCTTTGCAAAACAAACTTACAGAACTTTTCGCAGCAGAATTCAAAGTGTGGCACGCAGCTGCACTATTTCTCCTTGATCGGATCGTGTTTGTAAACAAGGCAACTGGATGAGGGTGGGGAATAGAACGGGCAAGCAGGCTGGCACTGTGGCTCCCAGCTTGGACTGCATTCGGATTCTCGACCATTAATGACCGACATTGACACAACCTCCTGCCTTGCCAGGGGATAAGGTGATGAACATGCTGTCTCAGCAGCAGCAAGCTGAAAGAAATTGAGAGGGAAATGGCAAGGCAGTGTCGGCAACATCGGCTGATCGTGTCGTCGGACTCATCATAGAGGGGACAAGCAGAGTGCGCGGCGGGGGTGAATGGCGGCCTTGATTACACTGAGATTGAGAAAAGCTATTTCTTGGACTGGCTCCGCCTCAGGCACACCTTGCTGGCTCTGTGATGGGAGATGATGGGGCATTGATGGAGGGTGGAGATGCGCTACTCAAGCAGTGGGGAGGCAGGGTTGTGGTTGTGAGAGGACGGAAGGACGGCGAGGGCGGCGCGCCTCGGTGACGCAGAGCTCCTCGAGAGCTTTGCGGCGCTTCTTCAGAGCCACCTCGAACTCGCGCTTCTGCTCGTTGTTGCGACTGCTACTCGTGGCAATCAACGGCCGAATCTTCTGTGGCCAACTGTACGTCATATACAGCAACTGCACGTCCGTGTCGCTGAGCCCGGTGCGGAACTCGAAGAGGCACTCGTCGCGCTTCCGCAGCGCGTGCACCTGCTTCTCGAGCTGGGTCACGCGGTCCAGCGCTTGCTGGATGTACTGCCTCTGCGCCACCAGCTCCTCCTCGTTCGCCGGCACCTACTAGGCCCAACCACAGCCGCCCAGGCAACGGTGAGAGAGCGTTCCAACGGTCGATCCGATAAGGACTCGGATACAGCACTGTGAGCACAAGATTGCCACCGCGGCTACTCGCAGGTGGCTGTTCCTTTCACATCCTCCAAGCACGGCATGGAGAGCGCTGGCCTCCAGCAGCATTTGCATGGCCCGCCACCCGGAGTGCCAGGCGCGGGGCGGAGCCTGTGTCCACGAGCAGCACTCCTCTCTCAAAGCATGCCTGTGTCCACAGAGCTCCACTCCAGAAGCGCTCTGTGTACACCCGGTGGGTGCTCGCTTTGGGCCACAGTCTGCAGCCCCATAAGTCGGGGGCGGTTCGGGCCGCGGGAGCCCGCACCTGTGCCACAGTCTGCGCCACGCCGTCGAAGGTGACGTGGATCTCCTGCGCCATCTCCATCGTGAGGGAGATCATTCGCCCGGTGACTTGCTTGAGCAGCGCGTGCCCGCATTCCACCAGAATCTCGCGCACCCTCCGCATGCTGACGAGGAACATGCCCACCCGCACTTCCTCGGTGGAACTCTCCTCGATGGCCGCGATCACCTCCTGCAGCCGCACCTTCTCCGCGGCATACACCCGGATATCATCCCCGGCGGTTTCTGCCAGCTCCTCGATGTACGGAATCGGCTCAATGGTGTATAGGGTCAGGAACGGCCTGTACAGCGCCAGCAGCTCCATGCACTTCTCCTCACCGCGCTCCATCGCCGCCTCCAGTTCGTTCAGGCACTCCTCCACCGGCCGCTCTTCCCGGCTCACGGCAGGGATGCATGACCCAAAGGGCACATCAGGATACGTCCCTGCGACGAGGGCCTGTGCCACAACCCCCCGGTCCATACACCACACGCCCGATTCACATGCGTCGCACGGAGCGCCTTGCGATGTGGCTGCCACTCCGTGGGAGCGGCCCCAGCTTCTTGCGGCGAGAGGCGCCGGCAGGAGGCAGGTGGTGTGGGGCAACTGCGGGCTTGGCGCCACGTGGGGTAGCCCGATGAATGGCGGAATTCCGATGCTCAAAGATTTGCAGGGCCCGGGCCCGCTTGACAGTGGCCGGCGGACAGCGCACCTCCAGGTCAGCCTGGGAGGCCCAGCCCGGGAGGGGCAGCCCGCGCATCGCCGTGAGGCACTCCTCCAGGGTGCGGTACAGTGTGAGGTGGAAAGTCTTGAAGTCCGGCCTCAGGTCGAGTTGCCCAGACAGCTCCGAGATCCCGGCCGTGATGGTCAAGGTGGGCGGCACCGGCCACATGTGCTGCGCGCCGTGGGGGTCCAGTGCATGGTCCGCCGGCACGATCTAGCAAGGCCCGACCCTCCCCACACGCCGCGATTCATTCCTCTTGATGTAAGAGCCCGGCAGAGCTTGAGCGAGCATCGACCGCTCCACCAAGCATTCGTGCTTGGATGGATACCACAGGGGCAGTACAGCAGCTTGGGAAGGGCACGGGCTGGCCGGCAGCAGCGGGCGGCAGCAGCAGCATCCCCCCACCCGGCTGCGCACCCTGTGAGTGAGAAACTTGTGGAAGGCGCCGACAGAGTCCAGCTGCAGGGTGCGCAGCTGCACATTCACGAGCGCGCTAAGGGAGCGGAACGTCTCCGGCGTGGCCACACGCGCCCCCCACGGGCGCCGCTCCGCCTCCTCGCCCTCTTCCTCCAGCATCTCCGTGTCCTCCGCCGGCTCCCCGCCGTATCCCCCAGCCGGTGCCAGCTCGGAGTCCGCCATGGCAAGCGCCCCCGCCACCGCTGGCACCCACTCGGTCCACAGCCGCTCGAGCGCAGCTTTGAGGGACGTGCGCTGATATGCCACGAACCCGTCCAACGACATCGGCAGCGCGGAGGTGAACCTGCACCGACCAGGACGCCCTTCAGAGCGCCACTTGCCGGCACCTTTTCTTTCCCCCTCCCTGCTCTTTCCCCCCACTCCGTCCTCCCCGAGTGCGTGCCGCCAAAGAGGTCTCACCAAAGCACACTCTCTTGGGGAGCTCTCAAAGCCTTTGTGGGGCGTTCTATGGCCACGCCGACCTTCGCTGATCAGACCCCCTTTTGTCAGAGGGTACCGCGTAGAATATTTAATCAGCGCGCCCACTGCCATGCGCCGACAAAGAGCATGACGCATGCGAACTCCATCCAGATCAGAGCTATGCATGCACGCCGGCATGGGCACACGGGGGGCGCGCTACAGAGCGTGGGAGGCGCCGAGGGGGGTGCAGCGGGGAGGAGGGGGGTGCTGCACTTGTTGGTAGTGACGTCAAGGAGCTGCATTGTGTCGAAGCCGTCGGTCCATAGGAAGCCGAGCTGCAGGCTGCGCCAGTCCATGCACCACAGCCCTTGCTCATGCGCCGCCTGCGCCTCCCGGCAGGCCTCGTGCCAAACCACAGGAGCGCGGCAGTCTGGCGGCTGCGCCTCGTACAGCATGCGCATGAACCACTCCCTCCGATCGGATAGCACCTGCGCCACCGTAGGCAGGCTGAGCCGCTGCACCTCCGAGGAGCTCTGCAGTAGGTACCCTAGAATCGCCTTCTTTAAATTACGGTGGTACTCGCAGCGCAGCTCCCGTTCCATGCCCGCCAACAGGCCGCCAAATGGCCCAAACTTCAGCTCCCGGCTAAGTCTGTTCCCCCTCCCCCCCACCGCCACATCCCCACGCATCTCCCAATGAATCCGGCTCAATCCCAGCATGCTCCTGCAAGCAAAGACGAAGAACATGTCTAAACACCACCACCCCAACCGCCAGTCGCCCCCTGCCACAAGTCCATGCATGGCACACACCTGCCGACGGCAGCCACCACTCGTGCCTTTGGGAAATCCTCCAGGGTGCCCTCCCCGAGATCCTGGCGCACCAAACCCCCCCTTGAGCACCTTGAAGGGTGAAGACAGCATCCTGGACAGTCCATCATCCCCACACTATGCCGCACAGCATGGTAGACACTTGCCTCGAGGCAATCACATTCTTTCCTCGGATTTCTAGGATCGAGACTGCAGGGCGGTGAAGCCCCCATATGTGTCTGCATGCACATACGGCGGTCAAAAAGAAAAGGAGAAAGGATACAGCTCTCAGAGGCAGGTGAAGAGCTCTGCCCCCTCCGGGAAGGGTGATCTGGCCCGCTCGCGCATTGCACGTTGGATGCAACCTGTTCATGCCTCACCCAATGGATCAAACAGTTCCGAGATGCGCGGCACGCAAAACTGCTGCCCAGCTGCCAGCGCCATCGCGGCCAACATGGGCGCACCTGCTCCAAGTAGTAGAAGTATCTCCGGAGTTCCTCATGGGGGATGCGGACCCCCCCCTGGGCCATCTCCTGCAGTAGCGCCTGGTTGAGCTCCTTCACCCCCTGATGGTCCAGTTCCTGTCCCCGGCTCCCTCGAGGCAGGGCCCTGCGTCCGTCTGGTGGCTCTTTCAAGCCGCTGCGCACGGCAAGCCCCACCCTCCGCCTCAGTGACCCAAGCCGCTGCGCACGGCGAGCCCCACCCTCCGCCTAGTGAGACTCGTCGCGCACGGTAAGCCTCACCTCCGCCCGCCAGCTGACGGCCGCCGCACGGTAAGTCTCACCTCCGCCTCAGCGACCTGCCGCTGCGTGCGGCAGCCCCACCTCCGCCTCAGCACCCAAGTCACATGGCAAGACTGCAAGCTCCCACACATTCTTCCCGCCTGCCGACCCAAGCCGCTGCGTGACTGCAAGTGCCCCACTCCCTCCGCCTCAGGCACCCAAGCCGCTGCGCACGGGCAGCCCCACCTCCGCCTCATAGCGACTCAAGCCATGACGGCAGACGGCAGGCCCACCCTCCACAGCCTTCTTCAGTGACCGGGCACAGAAGTCACATGCAGACTCTGTGGCCCCACCAGACCTCCCTTGAGGACCCAAGTCAGCATGCACGGGCAAGCCTCACCCTCCGCCCCTTCAGCAGGTTCCAAGCGTCAGATGGCAAGCCCCTACTCCTCCCCGGCAGCTACCCAAGGCCATGTGCGACGGGAGCCTCACACCTTTCCGCCTAGCGATCCGGGTGCCGCTGCGCACGGCCCACCGCCTCGCAGCTGGCCTGGGTCACGGTACGGTGGTGCCCTGCACCTCCGCCTCTGAGCTGGCTGCTCGCTGGCGGTGCAGATCCGGCAAGCCCCACCCTGCTCCCACGCTCCAAGTCAGCTAGGCACTGGCGACAGCCGCCCCACCTCCGACCTAAGCCGCTATGCGCATTGCAGGTGAGTCTCACCTCCGCTCATGCGACCTTGGCAGCCATGCACAAGATTTTGCAGGAGCTCCCCATCTCCAGCTTTCTAGCTACCTAAGTCATGGCAAGACGCAAGCTCCTAACTTTCGCTATTCTCCCATATCGCACCCGCCGCCCGCTGCGCACCGGCGAGCCCCACCCTCCACACCTCAGTGACCATGTCACAGCAGACGCGCAGCTCCCAGCACCTCCACACCTCAGTGACGAAGCCGCTGCGCACGGCGAGCCCCACCCTCCGCCTCAGCGACCCAAGCCGCTGCGCACGGCAAGCCCCACCCTCCGCCTCAGTGACCCAAGCCGCTGCGCACGGCAAGCCCCACCCTCCGCCTCAGTGACCCAAGCCGCTGCGCACGGCAAGCCCCACCCTCCGCCTCAGTG
>LGRX02000757.1:0-61791 GCA_001247695.2 Cymbomonas tetramitiformis
GGCGCCGTCACGCCCGGAGACGCCGCGCCGAGAGTCGCCGCTCATCATGGCGGTGCCCGGCGCGCTCGCGGTGGCTGCCATCTGCCACTCGCGGCGCGCTCTCTCCCCCCAAAAGAAAAGCGGTCCGCTCCCGGACGCTTCACTCTTGGTGGCCCTAAGGGGAGGGCGCGCGGGTGAGCACCTCGGTGTGCTCACCTCGTGGCGACACGCATGCAAGGGTGGGCCTCCTTGCACGCGCGTGGCGATGCGTCCCGTCGAGACGGATGCACTCGCCCGGAGTTTGGGGCTCGCCGGCCTCATCAGCACCCCGAGTGTGGTTGCCGCGCTCCGCGCTCGGCGGCGGGGCATGCGTGCGCGGTGTGTTGCTCCCAGGCACGCGCATCAACCTCTGCAAGGAGGCCCGATGCGCCCGGATGCGGTGCACACGCTGCGCGCTACCCCCAGGCACCATGCGTCTGGTGTGCCTGGCGGGGCAGCGGCGCGTCACGCAGCCCGAGACAGCGCAGCGAGAGCTGCTGCCTCATCATGGCGGTGCGCCTGGCGCGCTCGCGGTGGCTGCCATCTGCCACTCGCGGCGCGCTCTCTCCCCCCCCAAAAGAAAAGCGGTCCGCTCCCGGACGCTTCACTCTCGGTGGCCCTACTAAGGGGAGGGCGCGGGTGAGCATCTCGGCGTGCTCACCTCGTGGCGACACGCATGCAAGGGTGGACCTCCTTGCACGCGCGTGACGATGCGTCCCGTCGAGATGGGTGCACTCGCCCGGAGCTTGGGGCTCGCCGGCCTCATCAGCACCCCGAGTGTGGGTGCCGCGCTCCGCGCTCGGCGGCAGGGCATGCGTGCGCGGTGTGCTGCTCCCAGGCACGCGCATCAACCTCTGCAAGGAGGCCCGATGCGCCTGGACGCGGTGCACACGCTGCGCGCTACCCCCATGCACCATGCGTCTGGTGTGCCTGGCGGGGCGGCGGCGCGTCACGCAGCCCGAGACAGCGCAGCGAGAGCTGCTGCCTCATGGCGGTGCACCTGGCGCGCTCGCGGTGGCTGCCATCTGCCACTCGCGGCGCGCTCTCTCCCCCCCAAAAGAAAAGCGGTCCGCTCCCGGACGCTTCACTCTCGGTAGCAATAGACTATGCGGGGGAAGTGGTGGCGAAAATACTGGGAGCGGCAAGGGATGAGGCGATGTTAAACACCAACCTGCCGAAACAGGCGGCGCCACCGTCACAACAACACGCACTGCACCTGCCAAAAACCCTTCGCAAGGAGAGAGACGGTCACCTGAGGGACCGGAACAGATGCCGCGAAAACATAGAACTATGGAAGAAGGGCATAGAGACACGGGAAAGCGCAACTGAGGAAGTACGAACGAAGAATTTCGACGATAAGACAGAGGAGATGAGAGAATGGGAGCAATGGGAAAGGGAACAGAAGAAATTGGCAGCAAAAGAAGCAAGGAGATGCATTAAGGAACATGAGGCGAACCGAAAGCAGAAAACGAGACTGAAAATGAGGGAAAGATACTAGGACAACATAAAGCACTACCACAGAATGATATACAAGAAGGAGATAGAGAATGGGGCTGCGCCAGCAGCGGCAATACAGGCCGTAGAGACAAGGCACGGGGAGCTAGTGGTAGGGCACCAAAAGGTGGCGCAGGCAATGGGCGAACACATTGCGTGGTCGGCACCATACAAAATGCGAGAGCCGGAGAAAGGGCTCATGGATGCACCACCCTGGCTGGATGAGTGAGAGATACAAGAATTACATGAAGGAGAATAGGTGTACAAGGCCAGACCAGACAAAAGTGAACATAAGGGTATAGACAAGGAAGCCTACCGACTAGCTGTGAAGAAGATGAAAACCAACAAAGCGGCGGGACCTATGGGGATACAAACCGAGATACTAAAGCAGATGCCGGATAGATTACATGACCAACTGTGCGAACTCGTGCAGCTGATGTGGGCGCACAGGCACACGCCGCTGCCATGGAAGAAGGGCTACTTTTGTTTTCACCACAAAAAGGGCGAAGTAGCACAGCAACAAAACTACCGACCCATAACACTGCTGGACTGTCTATTTAAATTGTACACCGCTGTACTCACAAAAATGCTGGCAGACTTCTGTGAAATAAACGGAATGCTCTCGGAGGCACAAGAGGGCTCAAGGGGAAAACACAATACAATGAAGCAACTTGCCAAGGTAACAAATGCCATTGAGGATGCCAACCTCTCTAAGCGAGAACTGCACGCAACCTATGTGGACTTCGAGAATGCCTATGGGTCGGTCGACCACGAAAGGCTGATTGCGACACTGAAACACCTAGGAGTGCCCCCACAACTGACGGAAGCAGTTAAGGACATACTGGGGGGAGTGAGGAAGACTTTATGCTAATGAGGGCAAAGGTAGGGGACCAGGTCTCGGAGGAAGTACCGATAAGAAGGGGAATTCTGCAAGGGGACAGCATGAGCCCACTCCTATTTATACTATACCTCGAACCTCTCCTCAGATGGCTGGAGGTAGGGGACCATGGGTACCAACATAAGTATGTGACGGACAAGGAACTCAGGGGGGAATTGAGAACCTCCTCAGGAGCGTTTGTGGATGACCTGATTATTCTAACAAAACTCATGTCAGGAATGGAGCAACAACTAAAGAAGCTTTCGGCATTTGGAGACTGGAGCGGGCTTTGAATAAACTAGGATAAGACAAAGATAACCGGGGTAGAACACGGCAACAGAAACGTAAGGGAAAGCAGGCACCAGGGGGTAAAATGTGGGTGCCAAATATTAAAGGTTCTCAAGGCGGGGGAGACCTACAAATACCTAGGGGTCCTCCTTAACATGCTAGGGACCTAAGGGTTTAAGTCTTCTTTCAAATGAAGCCCCGCCGCAGTTTAAACGCAGATTTGAAATCGAGTGTTCCAAGTATTACGGTAGCGGTATGTTACATGCGTGTGATGACGATCGTGCGTCACGTATTATGAAATGTGACTAATGAGCGAATGCGGTCGTCATCGATCTTCCTTGTGTTCACTGATTAGACTACACTGAGAGCCATTGCCCATGCCACTCCGTGTCCATACCATATAAATAGTGCACGCGAGCCTTCGCGAATCAGGTTGCCACAACCTTTTATACCTCGACTGATTCAGTGTGTATAATTACGCATCGTCGACTGCCAGACAAATCTTTGGCCTTTTACAAACCCAGCCTCTTCGGGTCATAACTCCTGGCATCGCGCCAGTCATTCTGGGGCTCTCGCGTGAACCCTGGGGCCTCTTGAAGCGGGCTTGGCGACATTCCTATGTCATCGGGTACATAATTCTACCGATTTATACCGACTTAAGCAAACTTAAGCAAACTTAAGAAAACTTAAGCAAACTTAAGCAAAAACCTTGTTCTAGTGCTCACTACACAACCTGCAGGAACCCTCAAGGAAAGCAATTTGACTGGATGAAAAGGACTAGCAGCATTATGGCATCTACTATGGGCTATGCAATTGACTCCAAGCTTTCCCCCGAATGTGAAACAGGGTATACCAACCTTGTGTCCTCTATTCCTAAATCACTGTATGACACAAGCAATGTGAGCAGCGCCATTCAAAAATACAATATCAAGCACACCGGATTCTTTCTCACCCCCTGCGGTGGGATGCTGAGAAGATGGTCTGATATGAAGCACTCCCTCGGCGCTATCGGGAATAAGCCCCCAGCATGGCTGGAGAGTTTGAAGTCCGAAATGTTAATAAACCTGGGACACCATGACCCTAAAGCTAGATACGTTAAATAATGCTACAGGGATGCTCATGACCTTCCCGAAGCAAGCGAGTTTCACTGGAAAGGTAATGCTGACAAATCTTCCATCACTCAATATGCATCCAAAAACTTAATACGGAAGCAAATACCATGCATTATTATAATTATTTGAAGTATACTCCAGACCACTTAGATAGTGATAATTTCATCATGAACGAACAGGTGTTTCAATGCCAGTATGACCGTGAATACCAAATAACATCGGATGGCTGCATACTCCTTCCAGTTGGAGAGATCATTGACTGTGACAATAATGACGTCCCCCCTATAAATGTGAAGTCAGATGTCTAAAACCTAGAGGATCTGCTGCCACTGGAGTCACTGACAAGGGCGTTAAGGGCACCCACAAGGCGCCCTCTCCGGGCCAGCCGCCGCAGGCTGCGACAGCAGCAGGTGAGCCGGACTTCCATATACCCAAAAGGAAGTCAACCTTGTCAGCTGCGGCCCCTGAGTTTCACAGTATCACGACCCCTTTGGCTCTGGAAACTGGGACGACCTGTTTGACACCTCCAATGGACCTAAATGGCGTATCCACGACGTCTTTGCGCAGCATCGTCTCAAGGAATACCGCACCGCGGAAGAACGCTTTTGCGCTGCGCCGGCAAATACCCACTCCCGCCAAGGTACTCGTGGATAGACAATCTCAGACACATGTGTCTAAGATTCTGGCTCGAAGAGTGAAACCTACTCGAGGAGGCAAAGAAGTGGAAGAATTTCTGGTTCGCTGGACTGGGTACTCTAATGCTCATGATTCCTGGAAGACTCGAGAGTCGTTGAACTACGGGGGTGAACTCGAGCAGCTCACCGAGTTTGAACAACTGCGACTTTCCCGTGAAGGACAAGCCCGTGAAAAGGCCTTACAGGAGGTCAGGATGCAGTGGAAGCAGAGGCGGGAACGCGCCAGAGCTCTAACTTTCCTGGACACCTCTGATGAAGGGGACCCAACTTCTCTGGACAATTGCCTACCTTGGGAACAATACTGTCGCTCCTCTGACGCCTTTGTGACGCATCTGGCTCTTCTGGACTCTGTGGTCTCGTCACGCGAGTTACGACTGCTGGTACTTTTCAGTGGTACAGGTAGTGTGGAGAGAAGTTTCCTGTCACGTTATCCGAATAGCACCGTGGTCACCGTAGATCATGATCCTCGCTGGCAACCTACTTATGCTACAAAGGTACAAGACTGGGACTTCAAGCGTTACGCTCCTGGCTACTTTGACGTCATTTGGGCTAGTCCACCGTGCACAGAATATAGTCAGGCCAAGACTACTGGGGTGCGACAACTGCGACAGGCGGATACCTGTGTACGCCGTACGCTTCAAATCCTCGATTTTCTCCAACCCAAGCATTGGTTTATGGAGAATCCGATGGGCAGGTTTCCCTTTGCGCTGCGATTTCGACCCGTAGTCCGCAGTTTACCTACTCCGTTATATTGCTCTTACTGTATGTATGGCACTGGCTACCGCAAGCCTACTTGCATCTGGAAGCAGTCGCCTCCTCCGGTGGACCTGCGGTACTGTACGATGGATACTCCTTGCCTTCACCAACAGACTCTGGGATCACATCCGGAAACTGCTCAACTGGGGACTCGCCCTGGGCAACAAGGAGCGGGAGTCTCCGCTGCTGTATACCCTCTGCCCTCTGGATTGCTTCATCAACTCTTCGAGCATCTGTTTGATCAGAAAAGCATAACACGCATACATACGCATGGCCGCTCTATCTGTTTCTGGATCTTAGCTGCTGTACAACTGACGCTGATTTATCACCTCATGGTACTGACAAGCTAAGAGGGGAGGAGTTGTGCCAGGGGACACTGGCCATTTTAAGCCATTCGATTGGTATATTGTATTTCTACCCAATGGGGCCGCGCAATGGAAATGGGCACGAAAGGGGACCCCCGAGCCATTGACTGCGTACTATGGGGAGCGAGAGCCTGGGATCCATTATAGCTGGCAGCATATTATCGGCCATCCTTCTGGAGCGCTACGCCGCTGGGAGCGCGCGAGGGGCGGTGGCTGGTTTCTGGAAGATGCCACTCGAGCGAAGGAGCCTGTAGCGCCGTTTTCATTACCGATCAGCAATGCGTTCTGGAAGCATGCGATTGAGACTGACGAGGATGAGTATCGCGGAATTCCATACACTGGGCGTAAGGCTGTACAATCGTCGCCTACGAACAGTGACGATTCGGGTGCAGGTGCTGTGACCTGGAGTAAGGAGAAGCTGCCAGATTCGGAGGACGATGATGACGCGGGTGCCACGGACAGTAAGCATGACATGGATACTGCCAGTCCGAAGTGGGAGTATGACACGCCTGGTGAATATGACACTGACACCGAGGATGACGTCAGTGAGTTCGATGACTTGGTAGCTGACGATGCTGAGGAACAGGCTGAAGCTCGAAGGTTGAAGAGACTGGGACTGCAGCTGATCATGGATGATAAGGGTGAACTTATCTGTGTCCCGGGGGTATTCCCAGGAGTTATCTATCATCCAGTATGCAATATGATCGGATCTTATATACTTTCAGAATATCTTTCTATTCACATAAACCCAGACAGCAAGAGTTATTATTTTCTGCTGTCCAAGTCTGAGAGACCAACTCAGTGATCTCTCTTTATTCTCTCCTCTGAGCTCACAGATTATTTCCCCCAACTGTTCGCTCAGGCAATGTCACATCCACTCACTAATTTCCCTAATAGTTCGCTACTCTTATTCTCATCGAAATCAGACCCCCCTATTCTGGGTGTCTCAGCAGGTACGTCGTGCCTCCTGGCACAATCTGGGTACCAAAGGGCACATCCCCGACATCACCCGTTCAGCCAGAGGATCATCCTATCCCCGAGCCGAAGTCTGATGCCATATCTGATGATGCTCCAGCCCCTGTGGTGAAGACCGAATCTAAGCCGAAGAGGCAACCACGCAACCTATCACAATTGAATATAGGAAGACTGTTCCTACTCGTTACTTGGTTGACAGTGATGACGAATCTGAGTTGCCCCCTCGGAGGAAGAGGGCCAGAGGCAACTAGATAAGCTAGAGAGATATTAATGTGCAGATTCTCTGATTAGGATTTGTATAGGTGGCAGATGATGATATGCCAGCCGACATAGGACAGATCGATCAGAGATCTGAAAGGCGCGCCTTGAAAGTATAAGACATGAATTATAGCCCAGTGGAGGCTGTTCTAGCTTAACGTAATTATTTGGAAGAGCTGTTGCTCACCCTGTCAAAATACTGGTCAGTCTTTCCTGCCATAAAGATATTGCAATTGCCTAATTGTAGCCTTGTTCATGATCACCATCGTGCCCACCGGCACAGCGTCTCTCCTAATATTTCTATTTGCGGGGAGCTCTTTGTTGCCCACAGATGTGGGGGTTTCCCACGTCCAGTGTACGTGACGGCAATACTTTACCCTTTCGCTTTCGTCTGCTGGGCAGCCACCGCACCAAAATGAATGCCTTCTATCAAGTGCCCCCCACTCTCTTTCTTTACGTAGGGTTTGGGATCTGTGTGTGTGTGAGAGAGAGAGAGCCATCGTGTTTGCAATAGTGTGTGCATAAGGGTATATGTGTGAATATACTTGTTATAAGTGTGTAGCACTTATTGTCGCAGCCTCGCCCTATCCTGCATGATGCATCTCTCATCCAGCACGGGGTTGGTTGTAGGCTGGTTTCGGTCGGAGTGTCTAGTGCTGTTCAGTGCGGCCCACGCGCACGCGCATACGTGTGTGTGCGTGAGTGTGCATGTCCATCAGTTGTGTTTTTGCATGCGTGGCAGTGTTCAGGATCATTTCGGCTAGCTTCACGTCTCATGAATGAAGCCGACATTTCCTTGGAAGGGTGCCTGAGTACGGGGGGTGGTGATTGGGGCTACGGGCACTCCTCACGTCTATTAGTGTGCACATGCGTTTACTGTATGTGTGCACACACTTAATTACACGTATAGCGTTTGTGCATCATAAAACCGATAACGATCAATTATTTTGCGGCGCCCTTGCCGTCATATGGTTGCGTGGACGAAATATGTACGGTAAATTTCTTGACCCGGTTGCATAAGTACACGGCAAGCACCTACCACTTCTTGTGAGAAAGCGGGATTAAACGGTAGGACAAAGAACCCGATTCATCCCGGGATCAATCGGCATGTTTGGTTCTACCGTGGTTCTTTGAAACAATGCTCGCAGCATATAGATGTCGCATATAGATATAGAGAACAGCAGATCTGGCAATCAAAAGTCATCCTAAAAGGGTCACATTCTAGATCAGGAAATATGTTAGGTCGAAAGACGGTAACAACTAGAGCTAACTTCACCTTTTTCTAGGAGCTGACTTCAACATTATATACTCCTGGCAGGCATAAACTTTCACGATTGCATAAAGAGCTAATGAGAGGACATTCCGGATACTGTTGCCATCAGTCTACCTCTAAATCCATAAACGAAATTTACCCAACAATACAAACATAGACGAAATATGCTTGAATAACCGCAACATGATCAGGATGCTGGAAGCCAGTTTGCGTGCGGCCAAATCTGCACTTTACAAGACTAACATTTAAAGTTTGCAGCTCAGGTGTCTATTTTTTTGGTAAATGTTATATTGATAATCAAGCTTTGTTTCTGTGTGAAGCCAGTTGCAAGGAAAGCAGCCGCACTCAAGCGAAAACCACACTCTGCACGAGTGTGGTTAGTTTGAGATTTTACTGGGAGGTTTAAGACCCTCATCCGGTCATTCTACGCCACTGTACAACAAGAACATCAACACAGTAACATGGTCCGAATCCCACCCCATCAATAGCGAGTATCCAGACTGTACTCTCAATGTACTGTACGCCTCACATTGAATTCAGGACTTGTGTAACAAGCTCCCTTAATGTCGGGTGCGTTATACTTTAGGGAAAGTGAGTCTACTTGGAACACCTGGCACAGCCTACTGTTATTTGTGTTTGAGTTCTACATTTCTCAGCTTACAAGAACCAATATCCATACTTTGCTGCGTCATCACATGAGGGACACGTGGAGTTTCCCCCACTGCGAAAGCTCCAGCTGTAGCCCTTTGCGCAAATTCGTCAAGAGAGCCTTTGTCAGTCGAACGACTGCATGAGACGTAAGCTGGGGAAAGAGCTCGACGCCCTTCCGGCAGAACATAGCCACGAGCGTGAGAATGCGCGGAACAACATCTTTATTTGCGCCAAGTTGAGACGGCTTTAGATGCTTCCATCGCTGCAGCAACTCACCTGCACAGACATCAACCAACACACCAAACCTCGGCTCGTTTATGCGATTTGAAAGCTCAAATTATCAGCTTCTCGAGAATTCCACACCGCAGAATTCTTTAGTAATTTGCGCCTCGAGATGATTGCTCACTTGAAGAAGGCAACAGCATCAACAATTGGTAGCACGTCGGAAGGATAATACCTTCAAGCAAGCGCGCGCACCTATATTTGTGAACATGAGGAAGACGTCATGATATGACACTGTCTCGGCGCTCATCCCGCGCCACACTTCCAAGAGCATTCGGGTAGCATTGTCAGCCATGTAAGCAGGCATTGGAACTTTGCCAACCACATGTTCCCGCAAATGCTTCAACAAAAAACGCTGGAATTCTCCCACCAAGCATCGCGGGTCCTCCCCCTCGAACTTGTGCTTCTTGCGTGCTTTCAACTGTGGAACTCCCTTCAAAATGGTGGCGAGATAAACCTCGAAACTGTCTTTGCTTTGATTCTTGGCTCGCTTCGACATGTCCAGGCAAAGTAGGCCCTTGGCTATCTCGAAGAGAAGTGGTATTGCCCCTCTCCCTGCGGACCACACACGCCAAGAGAGTTATATGCAGCAAAGTCGCAGTGCGGGATAAGTATAGCGGACTCGTACGAGACAATAGCACATGAACACACACACACGAACATCTCCATCGTTTGCCACCTGGGCATGCTATAAACCTGAAGGCAGATATTGTGCCAAGAGCGTATCATCATCCATTCCGCTAGCTTACAGCTTCTACCCTCGTACAACAAGGAACAGCGTATCCAACAGGCGCATTCTGACTGTTAGCTAACGTCTGCACCTTTCTTCAAGTAGTCCATGGCACCTTGATCTTGAAGAATCTCAAGGGAGCCTCTCTCCTCCATAATCTCATTGACGAGTTGCCTCACGTTACTTATCTTCTGAAACTCCAAGGGCATCGAAGGATTTTTAACAAATTGCGCCCAGTGCAGCAGACTCTGCTCCTTCCGATGGTCAAGAGTGAGCTTACTCGCTGTCCGAATTAGGTGTAAGAAACAGTCTGCGCGGGTAAATGGAGGCTCCTCGATTCGAAGAATAAACTGGATTCGTTCACTGGACTCTTCAGAAGGCAGGTCGGACGGACTGTCTTCATCGGTTTTCCCTTTCAACTTCTTCACCTTCCCTGACCGCATAGGGTTTGTCCCAGTTGATTGCTCCTTAACGATGTGCGCGAAAATTTTGCTGAAGCCCGGGCAAAGGGAAATAACAAGTGCGGAAAAATTAGGTCATCATGGTACTTCAGACTCTTCTGTAAGTGAAGAAGAGCGATGTAATAGAAGGAAGAGATATGACTGCCCTACAGAAAATTTGGCGCGCCGTGTCCGTAAACGACAAACGTTACTCCTGAATATTTTCGGACGGGTACGACTATCAGAGAACTGAAACTTGGGCAAAAAGCAAAATCCAACAGGGTCGTAAAGTTCTGAAAGCTCTAGGATTTGCCTGTTGAGAAACTGGCGAAAGCGCTTCGTTCACGCGTTCTCTAAGTCAAACAAAATAGGAATCACTAGAAAGCTGCAAACTTCAGATAAAATGTTTTCCAAAGTTATTTGCATCGCGCGATGGGTTTACTAGCTTCTCTATAGCCTAAAATAAGGAAAGCTCTTTGAGCTCCTAAGAAATGGCTAAAGGGTTCTTGATTCTTGTTACTTTCTTCTTGATTCTTGTTGCTTCGTGGCGAACCCTTCCCTGTGACTACTGTAGGAAGGGTGGGCCCTATCAACACCCACCGCATTTTTTACTACACTCATTCACATACAGTTGGTCCGATCAAACAAAATTACAATCGAACGACTGAAATGTCATACATTCACATCGAGATGCTGAAATTCGCGTTGAACATGCTTATATTCCCTTTTGACAAGCAGATGGACACATGGGATGGACACAGCCGAGCGAGTTTGAACCTCTCCAGGACTCGCACAGAATAATTTGTTTTCCTCTGCAAGAACCTGCTGGAGATGCCATTCATCTCTTAAGTCTGCGTCTTAGTGACGAATTAACAACCTCAGTTCATACCTGTCCTTGCCGAATGCGAATGAATGCAAGCCTTGAAGTGTGCGCGAACTTCGGTGATCAGAATTACTCGTTGATATTGGACCTTGGAACTCGTACTATTCTCTATAGGACGATGCATATCTGAAGCGTTGTACCAGCGGGGAGTGGAGCGAGATGTATTTTGCTGCCAGGTATTTAGTTTTTACTTCGCCTTCATCGGCGTACTCCCATGTGACTGTGCTGATTGGTCGACGTTCGTTTTCGTTTTTCGTGGCGTGTGCGTGATCTATGCATGCCCTTTGGACGTCGTGTACATTTCAAATGATGAAAGCACGCAAATCAGTGAAACCCGTGTCGAGCTACTTGTATAAGCCGTTATGCGAGGAGGATCGACAAGAAATGTACGAACGTTTTTCATAGGTACTTTCCAAAGGTCTTCAGCAGTGGCAGTGCGATCCGATGCGCACCCGTCGTGCCCCGGAATTTCAACGGTCTCCCGCGAAGAGACGCATCTGGCAAGGTGCGAGTTTGACAATGTTTTCCATGCATTGCGGAGAGCAGTATTTTCGATAGTGGTGATATTCGTGCAGGGAGGTACGGTGATACCCATAGGATTCATGTTCATTTCACTGCATATTGCTTCCTTTGCCTTGTGGCTGCGGATACGAAGGAATATTTTGAAACAAGTCACGCTAAAAGAAAAAGTGCTACTTGCATGGCCAGCTGAACAAAAGTTCTCAGGACGTTCACACGGAGGTGGAAACTGCCATATCCGCAGGCGCATGGAAAACGCAGGATTCCGCATCACGACAGGCTGGCGTTCCACCATACGGAGAGCTCTGATATGGTATGTTGATACATATGAATAGCTTGAATCGTATTCATTTGTGTGGAAACATGTTTTGCACCTATTTATTCAAGCTTTCCGAGTGCACGATGTGTTTCGCCGCGTTCCATTTTCCATATGCTAGGCGAGTTCTAGATTGCTTCCTTTTTCGCCGGTGGTTGTGGTACTAGGATATCTTCGATGCAGATCATACAGTTTGTTTAATTGTATAGTATATTCGTTGCTTTGAAGTCGTATGAAGTCTCATACCGATTGCATGCCTTATGTGCCCGTGTTCTCACGAAAGGAGAGGTGACAGCACATACAAAGTGCTGGAAACAGCAGCTCAGGCAGTGGGGACCCGCTGCCGACGGTGAAACAACGGATCACTAAACTCGGATATACAAACGATATATACCCGAGATGAGTGACACAGGCTGACCACCGAAGATGACATACAGGAATGACACTAGACTGTACGAACTAGTCGTAGTGTCAATTCCAGCACACCACCTCATCTGAGGTGGACCAGCTAGTGACACTCACCACCCTAGCTACTAGAGTTTACAGAGAATGTAAAGAAATGTCAACTCTAGGAAGCTAGTCAAAGTCACAGGTGGCAAGATGAATGTACAGGCCAGCAAAATAATACCGCTAAGCCTAGGAAATTGCTAGTACCAATTTTGGTCTGCTAAGATTAATTCTCTGCCAGCTAGTGGTGGGTGAACCCACAATCCTCTACTGGAATATCCCGGTTCAAGATATCAGACAGTCAGTGAACCAATATAGATAAACTCTCATAAGAAATTAACCCTAAGCTAGATATACCCGGAACGGTCACGGAGTCAGGATTCACGGCCATGAATCTGAAATTCCCGGCCGTGAATTCCGAGGAACGGTCTCGAGTCTAACTACATGTGACACTCGGTGTGTCACAGCACGGGCTTACGGATCAGTCACAGGTCCAGTGTTGGCTACCTAGGAATCTATCATAGGGGCCTGCACCGGGACTCCCGGTCAGGGCTGCCTATACAGATTTCAGCACACCACCCCAGCACTGTGGGTGGTGACTGACAGGTAAGTCAGAGAAGTCAAGATAAGTTAGGGTAGGAGCTAGGGTGACAAACCTAACTGCTAATTCAACTGTGCTATTCTGATACACAAATTGAAACCCTCTAGCCGGCACAAGTGCAGAAACATACAGGTACTCAGGTCCTGCTAAACTACTGAAAAGCACTGTGGCAGCAAACCAGATTGAAGATTGTAGATGTCAAAGTAAAGCATAAACCAAATTGAAGACCATGTTGAGGTCAAAGCACATCTCAGTACACCACCAGAAAGTGGTGCACTGCCAGAGCCAGAAGTAAAGCTACTCGGGGTCAAAGTCCAGAGGAGCACCGTCACCACAATGTCCACGGTAGTAGCTTGCAGCACTGCTCTCCAGTGGGTCAGGCGGCCGGTGAGCCACCGTCGCAGCACCCAGGGAGTGCAGTACTGCATCCAGAGTGACGGGGTCCAGCTCGGATATACCGGGGTAGATGCATAAGTCTCCCCTGCACAGCACAGGCTGCGGTGCAGCCCGACCCGATACCTGCACAGAGTCGATGTCATTGGCCGCCGTGTAGGCGGCTGCCCCCACACCCATGATCGAGATGAAAAGAATGAGGGAGACAAAGTAAGGAAACCCCCACGGGCCCGCGTGTGCGGGGAAGCCCCATGGCGGCTTGCCACATCCGTAGGTGCGGGAAGCACCACCAGACTCAGGCACGTGGGCTGCGGGCTCTGACGCATGATTGGCCGAGATGGCCGGAGCCCGCGGCTTGACGGCGAAGCTGCCGTCTGCAAAATCCTCGTAGTCGTCGGTGGCGTAGCCGGTCAAGTCAACCGGCGCAACCGCGGAGTGGTTGGCAGTGTCCACAACCCCCGCGAATTCACCGCCGGACTTCTCCGTGGTGGTCACCCGCGTCGATTGAAGGGACACAGGCGGGCCGTAGCCGTAGAGCCCCAGGAGCTCTCGCTCATTCTCCAAGACAGGCATAGCAGGGGCCGGCACGGCGGATGCCGATGCCGCCGCACCACCTGCCGGAACCTGCTCCTCCGGTGTGATACCTGCGCTCGCAGCGTCACACACCAGAGCCGAACGGCCTGCGTCGCAATGCCCGCAGGCGGCGGGAAAGAGGCGTGAGTGTAATGTACCTTAGGCTCTACCGCCGCGTTGACCTCCGCCGCGAGGTCGTCCAGCCGCTGCAGGATGTCGTCACCGGACGTCCCCGCCACCGGTGTCACCGCGTCAACGGAGAAGCCGTAGGCCGACACGTCGATGCCTCCCACAACGCCCCCGCACAGCACCGCCGGCGGACCGTACACCGTCGCCGCGCGGGCAAAGGCCTCAGCTCCATCATCCGCCGCCTCCTGAAAGACAGCACACATGGCGAGGGCATGCACGCCCTCCGCATCCTCGTCGTCGATGGGGATACAGAAAGCCGCGGCCGAGGTGGGGGAATGTTGGCGACCGCCAAGCGGGCAGTCGCGGTAGAAATGATAGAGGTCCTTACCAGTCTTCTTGCAGCGGGTACACAGCGGCTTAGCCCGCTGCTCGTCACGATCGTAGCCCACCGCCGGTGGGGATTGGACCCCCACGCGGAAGCCCCGCGGTGACTGCCCGCGCCGCTGCTGCCGGCGCTGCCCGTGCTGCCGCTGCGGCGGATCCCGCTGCTGCTGCACCACCGGCGGAGCCGCCCCGCACTGTCGCCGCACCAGCTCGGTCAACTCCTTGATCTTGTCCAGTAGCACCTGGTGCTCGCTGCCGGTGAGCAGAGCTGACGCGCCACCACCTGCGGGCTTGGCCACGATGGCCTTCCCAACGTCCGTCTGCGCCCACGCCTGATAAATCTCTACAACCAGAGAGCGCAGAGCACCGAGGGAAACCGCCGCGAGATCAGCCACCATGGGGTAACGCACCTTGACCGCGGCGTAGAACACCGGGTCAAGCCGGCTGTAGAGGCTGAGCTTCCTGGTGGCCTCGGTGGGGGTCCAGTCGGCGGCCTTGTTATCCCGCACCAAACGTTGTTCCCGAGCCAAAATCGGCTGCGGGTCAACGTTTGCGGGATAAGTAAGCGCGGCATGCTCCTGCTGGAAGGACTCCCGCAACGCCACTGGTACGCTGCGCTTCACGATGTCCACCAGCGCACGCCGTCCATCTCGGTCGGCAGACGCGTCCGTACCCGTAAGCCAGACGTGGGCGTTGCTGTGCTTCTCGATGATAAGCCCAAGCACGTCGTACAGCAAGGCGTTCACCTTTCCCACCACCAGAGCCTGGGGGTCGTCAAGGTCGAACGAGACCAGGTCTAGCCCAGCGGACTCAAACTCCGTACGTAGCTGAACCACCACATCGGAGAGGAGACCCGCGTCAGAAGTGCCGCTGAAATAATGCTTCTTGTCGCCAAGGATATCCTCGCGGATACCCTTGGCCCATGTCCGATGGAGCCGCCCCTTGTAGACCTCGTCCACAAGCTTGGACTGCTCCTGTAGATACTTCCTCGTCGCAACGTCGGCGTCGGTGTTGGAAGTAGGGTCGGGGTTCGTAATAGCCGGTGATTTGGCCGTCGGCGTGTTGCGAACCGCGTCAGTGAGCCTCAGCGAGGCGTCGATGTCGGAGTCCCTCGTGAGGGACCGTTTTGCTCTAGTGGATACACCCATAATTCTGAAAGCCTGATGGGAGGTGGTACGCCGGGGCACATTCGGGTAATGTCGTGGGGAAGATGCGACGCCACCGTTACGGAATGAGCGGCAGAGCCATGCGAGCGAGGGGCACTGGAAGACGTCGTCGAGGTCGAAGGTGCTCGAGCCACCAGCCCAAAAATCGGCAGCAAGCGGGATCAGGGCAAGCGTAATACCGTAAATGAACATTGCGTCGACTAGGTACGGTCCAGGTCGAATCCCCATAGCTGCGGCTCAAAGACGCTCACCGCAAACAGCTCATCTCAAAATTCCCGTGAGTCCCCAAACGCGCCGTCGCGCACCACCTCTCCAAGCGGCTGCTTTAGCCAATCATGGCCAAACTAGCTGTGGAATATAGCGTGGAATGGGTCCACGACCTACTGGAATATCCCGGTTCAAGATATCAGACAGTCAGTGAACCAATATAGATAAACTCTCATAAGAAATAAACCCTAAGCTAGATATACCCGGAACGGTCACGGAGTCAGGATTCACGGCCATGAATCTGAAATTCCCGGCCGTGAATTCCGAGGAACGGTCTCGAGTCTAACTACATGTGACACTCGGTGTGTCACAGCACGGGCTTACGGATCAGTCACAGGTCCAGTGTTGGCTACCTAGGAATCTGTCATAGGGGCCTGCACCGGGACTCCCGGTCAGGGCTGCCTATACAGATTTCAGCATCCTCGCCTGTCTGCATGTGATGGAGAACGTAAAAATAAGTCTGCCTGTCGGTTTAGCTCTTAGCTCTCTGCGAACTGAAAAGGTCTCTTGCCTGTAAGTTGTTCGTCTTAAATGTGAAAAGCTGCCCGCAAGTGGTGAGACATAAAACAACATCCTTCAGCCCAAAACTACAGCAAGTGGTGGAGAATGCAAGTGGGAGCACCGCCTGTCTGTTTAGAGAAATTAATAGTAGCCATCACTAGAATCGTAACTAGCATCATCCTCATAATAAGAATCTTCATCATAAAATTCTGCACCACCAGTTCCAACGGAATCGTGGGCTCCTGCCTCCCAGGCAGCCCACTCCTCTGCGGTGTAGACATCCTCTTCGTCCACAATAGGCTCACCCTCAAAAGAAAGTGTGCCCACATGAAACTCACTCTGCGGTAAAAACTCTTCCCCAAGTGGGGCCTCGAAACTTCCGCCATAAGAATTCTACTGAAAACCCGTGTCCAGCTCGAAATCCCGTTCCAATCGATCGGACGAAAAATGCGGAGCGGCCAAGTGGCCATTGTGCTCTTCCTCTTCCTCACAACTGCCATCGGAATCGTCGAAATACCCAAGTGGGTACTCCGATTCATCCTCATCCTCACTAGGCAAATACTCCTCATAACTGTGAACAACCCCAGAGCCCATATAGGGAGGTACAATGGGAGGCGCATGGACATAGTGAACTTCGGTTACCACAGGAGGGGCCTGTGGCACCATCTCGCTATCCCTAGTGGCACTAGGCAAGGGTCTAGTGGTTGAAATCTGAGTGGAAACTGATTTTGTCGCCAAAAGAGCCGGCGATTCCCCCACTCCAACATCGCAAAACTTTCCGTTCGAAATTCCAGAAACAGCGGTCTCGGCCGAAACACCACCAACTTGTGGCTCACTAGCCACCAAGATGTTCAAAGCTATCGGAGAATTCTCGGTCGAAACTGATGAAATCTGAGCCGCCTCACGGAAATGCGAAATAGCTAAATGCATGGAAGAGCATAAAGAGGTGAGTTGTGATCTCTTGAGAGTTGAGACTCTCGCAAAACCAGTGTCGATAGATGCCAAAAGAGCTAGGAGCTCTTCACTCTCCAAAATCTGCGATGAAGTCATAATCGAATAAAGAAGCGAATACAAATCCAAATAAAGATCGCAAACGAAAAAATCGTCGGAGAGCACCACCCCGTCGTAATCACCCAAAGCCGTAAGCAGCCGCCTCCAGAAAATACGTAGAATCTGACCTAAAGCGTCCCACAAGGCGTGGAGACGCTCAACCGAAAGATAGGGCGGAAATAAAATAAAATTCTACGCTAAAATTCAGTTCACGCAAGCGTGAGAAGGACCATAACCTGCTGGAAACAGCAGCTCAGGCAGTGGGGACCCGCTGCCGACGGTGAAACAACGGATCACTAAACTCGGATATACAAACGATATATACCCGAGATGAGTGACACAGGCTGACCACCGAAGATGACATACAGGAATGACACTAGACTGTACGAACTAGTCGTAGCGTCAATTCCAGCACAAAGGCATCTATCTTGTATGTTGCAGAGGCATCGGCAACATACAAGCATTTAGCAATTCAGTTTATGGTAAGGCTGAAAATCAGCTTATAGATAGGCTCATATTCGGCGTATAGATAGGCTGAAATGTAGCTTATAGACACGATGAAATTCAGTTTATGGTAAGGCTGAAATTCAGCTTATGCGAATAGGCTGAAATGCACCTTATATATAGGTTGAATTTCGATACATGTGAGGGCTGAAACTCATGTTATAGATGTGTTGAATTTAAGCTTATATATAGGCTCATATTCAGCTTATTAAAAGGCTGCAATGCAGCTTATAGATATGATAGAAATTTCGTTTGTGGTAAGGCTGAAATGCAGCTTATAGATACGATTAAATTTCGTTCGTGGTAAGGCTGGAATTCAGCTTATGGATAGGCGGAAATGCACCTTATATGCAGGCTGAAATTTCTCATAGATAAGTGCTGAATTCAAGCTTATAGATACGTAGGCTCATATTCGGATTATAGATAGGTTGAATATCGAGCCATTATCTTTGGCTTGATTTGACCTCAATTGGATTTGATTATGTTATTCTTTAACACGGAATTTTAGCACATTCTCATCCTATATATCGATGCGAATGAATACGTAGTGATGCTGCACCATTATTGGCTGATGCATAGCTTATGCTACAGGTAGCATTCACTATGGGTGCAATGGCCATTGCCTTCTTCACGCGGACAGATGCATCGTGTGCATCCAATGGACGTCAGTGGACACAGAGTGATTTGATAAAGGCTACTCGTTCCGTGTACTTGAATGAAATTAGCTTGGATGCAGTCCATAAAAACTTCAATGGCGTTTCTCGAAGACATGTCTCAGAGAAAGTCGATAAGCTTCGAACGGAGTTTGGAGATGATCAGCGCGATATTGTTGCTGGGGTAATCGAGAAGAACACGCGATCATTGGAACGCGCTCTGAACTCGGTATGGATTTACATTGTGGTGTGGTGATGGGAACAATATATGGACCGCATACGGCTGTCGATCGGCATGAACACACTATGAGAATCATTAGATAATCTAATTATTTGGCACATTGTCATATGAATGACGTTGTCATGTATTTGATTATTTGATCATCCATCCACATGTGTGTCAATCAGATGACAAATTTAATGAAATTTGCTGAAAATAATATTTTTACTGTAATTTGCTCCTCAGGTTTTTGGCATCAAAGCGACAGGTGTATTCACACAATGGGAAATGCAGCAAGCCCTTGCTCAAGTGAGCATCACCCTTTATCTCAAACATGATGAGAATAACCCTCATATCCACATGCTAGCTTACATATGTGTGGTGGTTGCATCACCCCCATCTCACAATCTTTGGATCAAGAATGCCATGTTGCATAATCATTATTGGAATATTACCACCTCAATATTGTTACTTATGCATACCACGTGATATTTGTAACGGATGCGCCAGGTATTATCAGGACGAGGGCGAGGTGCCCACAGGGCTAAAGCAACTAGGACGAGGGCGAGGTGCCCACAGGGCTAAAGCAACTAGGATGAGGGCGAGGTGCCCACAGGGCTAAAGCAACTAGGATGAGGGCGAGGTGCCCACAGGGCCAGGACAACTTTCAGGGCTTGAGCGGAGGGAGGGGTGACAGGCCCAGGAGCAGGAGAAGCCACGCCGCCGTTCAAATTGTCACAAGCCCCGAATATGGAGCGAGGGTTAGCCTCCCACACGCCCAGAAGCCGAGCCCTATGGTTGCCAGAGACGAACTTCAACGGATGCGAGAAAGGTGAGAGCGAGTTGGCGCGAGGAAAAATAAAGAACGGAGTGCTCCAATAAGAAGGATACGGTCAAAAGCTGCCTTGAAGTCCTCGTTCAACAATGCGTGCGCTATCTTTTCGATGTCGGATGGCAGAGGGTTCCCAGTGCAGGAGTACACGTCGGTCTGACCCACAACCTTGCCAGCGCAGGCCATAGAAGTAGACTGCGCATCGAGCCAACAGTAAAAACGAGCAGTAAAGCGCCTGAGCGAAATTAGCGACTTATGTAACCGATCCAGAGGAGCCGAACAGCTGACGTGTCCGAACATGTACGCTGGATAGCACGCTCTCGGGAGGCTTCTCTCCTGGCAGCTGACGTGGCAGGATATGTACGCTGGATAGCATGCTCTCGGGAGGCTTCTCTACTGGCAGCTGTAACGGAGAATACACAACGAGACTCCGCATGATAGCGTCTATACTTGCAACATCAAGATCAGCGCGCAAAGGCATAACCTGCAATATGTTGAGAGTTCTTCGCATATCGCCCATTCCGAGAGTGACGACGGCTTTCAGACCGTCTTCCGTGACCGACAACCTGCGGGTCGAGGTTCAGGTAAGTGAGGGTGCTAACCCCACAACCTCAGATTGGTACTCTGTGTACGATGCCCGCACCCGGGACGTGGGAAGCTCTGTTGCGAGAAATGATGAAAGGGACTTAGGTAAAAAGCCCACCTTTCCGCTGTGACGACGTGGCTCAACCTCTCTGACACGGCGTCGGGTCCAAAAGGCGCGAACCGGAAACGCGTGCAGCGGGATTGCAGCGCAGGGATAATCTTGCTCACGTAGTTGCATATCATGCAAAAACGGGTGTTACGGGTGTATTTCTCGATCACTGCGCACACAATAACTGAGCGCTCAGATGACGTTTAACAAGCACGTAAACGTTCAACAACGAGGTGCGTGGATAGCTCACCTCGCCTCAAAGCGAACTGGGCATCTTTCGTCATCGCATCCGACTCATTGAGGATCACTAGCTTGAAACCCGAACTGGACCAGAACGTGTTGGCCAACCGTAAGTACACGGGGATCGAGCGTCGGAGACGTTTGAAGAAGAAAAATGGGCAGGGCGTTGGCGCACCTAAAGATTCTTTTCCTGAGTTTTCTTTTTCAACAAAACTTGAACAGCGTCCAGGTCCACCATTTGTAGCTGCTTCCTGGAGAGCCTCGAACAAACGGTTGTCAAATGGGTTGTAGGCGTGTAGAAGAGTCCAGAGGCACTTCCTTGAGAACTCGCGTACATTCGGGCCACTGACAAGGCAAGGCAAGTCCCTTGTGTCAATTGTGAAAACTTACCTCCGTATACCTGGAGCACCAGATCCACTTACGAACCCAAACCCAAACCGGCGTTGGTAGGAACGTCTTAAAAATGGGCTTTCTTGAGCTTTCCCGAGACGAATCTGCTGGACTACATAACATGAGACGGTTTATGAAGTATTTTTATGAAAGAAAATGGTGTTCTGAACATATTTTCCACTCACACTACGGCCTAATTCCAATCCCTGCGAGACCTAGTAAGCTTGTTGGGCGTGAGTGTAGTTAGAGGCCATTCCGACAAAACGGCGTTACCTGCTCTTTATGCTGGCGATGGCGGAGAGCCAGAAAACGGTTTACGGTCACCGGATGCGGTTAGGTGGCACCCCATACTCCTATATTTTATGATTCGCCGGTGCCCATTTGCCACATGCAGCCGCATACAGTAGATCTCACCCCCCCCAAAACCGGGTGTTGATAGGGCCCACCCTTCCTACTGTAGCGTCTCAAGTCGGGCCTTGCCGAGATCGACAGATGAGACTTTGTTTTTTAAGGCGTCGTAAAAAAACATCGTCGATCGTGGGGCCCTGCCCTGTTCCCTGTCGAATCTGAGCAATTTATACACACGACGGGGATTTCGATCGGATATCGGTTCGATACTTCGATATCGGAAAATCGGAAACAAAAGTTGTACATGTTCCCCATTTTCAGCCGTCCGATCTCCATACTTAAGGATTTTTGTGCCAGGATCCCCACGATATGACTGTTTTCGCCTGTTATTAAATTATGGAAGGGATCGAGGGGGAGGGCGCGATACACTTTCAAAACCACGTTATTAATAATCAGACCTCTGCTCTTTATGTTTTAGGACCAGAGCAAATTACCTTATTTTATACACTTTTTCGATGAGCCGCCCAAGCGTGCCTGTCGCGATTACGCACCGCGCGCTGTGTCGTGGCGGGTAGCGTGCTGCGGGTGCGCGGGCGAGCAGTGGATGGGATGTTTGGACTGCGGGTGTGCGGGGCAGCGATGTTGGGTTGCGAGGGTTGTTGAGAGGGAATTTTTTTAAGTTATATTACGGTACGTGGAAGGTTCAGCGGTCTCGGCAGACTCTTGAAAAGTCTCTACTCGAGATGACTTCAAAAACTGGCACGGTTGACTGTGCATCCCCATGGGACACGACCGGCGAACTGGCAAAAACATAAGTCATTACCACCATGTGACACACCTCTGAAATTTTTCTCCAGTCACCCATTCTGTCGATTTTCGACCAATGATCTTTGGAGGATTCTTCCGCGATCACTCACCACCTCCCGGATATGTTAACGAGCACAACCCGATTCATGGACGAGAAACGATTGACGGCTGACGTGTGCATGGCATGCATGCCACACCGATGGCAAGCACCATGTAATCATCGATTTGACCATCTTAGCCGATGCATGCGATGGAGGATAAAAAGGCGAAATTAGAACATCCCCAAATCTATTGCTATTAAAATAGGATGCAGAAGTATACGTGTGCAATTATATATTATTATATATGCGACCTTGTCTTGAAAGAATTTACATCTCAGATGTCATGTCATGTCATGTCCAATAGTCACTCTTGACTATTGCTCAAGAGTAAGCAATAGTCACTCTTGAAGGGTAAACAATTTTATATATTAAATATGCGATGTCATGTTAAATATTCTATAGCTATTTACTTACAATGTACACGTGTTGTGAATCCCTGAGCTGAATGTATGTCATCTGCGACTTTGAAAAATTTCTGAAGAATCCGAATGAGCTCTTCGCTTTCGCTCTATTGAATTCTCGCAGTGTATCTTTATATTATAACCAGCCTGTGATATTCGAATTGTTTGTCCGATTTTACAGTAACATTCATAAAAGGAATGTATTTGCGTCATACAGATCGTTTCATAAGGTCGAAGCTACACTTTGCAGTTTGCCTTGCGACAAAGCAGACTGTGAGGAGATGTGATTCGATAGAATGCGGACTATCTCCGGGGTGCGCTTCCTGTTCCGGACACGCGTACGTCTTGCAGAGACCTACTCGAATTCTAAGGCAAATATCCTGCTATTTTTGTGTCGTTGACTTGGTAGAGGACTGTCAAACTTTTGAATGCGGCAGGTTTGAACTCAGTACGTGTATAGATAGCGCTTGTCAGCGCTGCTACTTATTCGGAAATAGAGCTCTTCTCAGCTATTTTCACAGTCCGCGTTCTGCTTTATTTGGCAGAGGTTCGCTCAGAGCTCTCTTTCGCACCGTGCTTGTATTCTTCACGCAATATCCCCATCACAGCTTTAACATATATCTTCCATACCGTATCTGAAGCGACGGCTTGGCGCAAACACGGTGTTGTTGCGCGTCAATAGAGTTCGCTTTCTACATATACTACATAGGTGATTTCACCCCACATCTTTTATAGAGGCCTTGTTCACGTACGAATTCAGAGAGAAATGCTGTGCGCGAGTTCTGCGCGAGTGTCAAGCGTGCTTGCGCCTTGTTCGGATAACTTTCTAGAGCGCCCTGGCTTTATAACATTGTCCAAATGTTTTGAAGCGCGTATTCATGTATTGCCCCTTCGCAAATTTGAACCACCACTAGCATGGAAATATAGAAGCAACGCTTGAGTCTTGGGGAGCGAGGTCGCCATGTTTTCCGTCAGAAAGTTTTGCTGTTTCCGTGAGATTGTTTTGATCGCAGGCAATTGGTTATGTAGCTGTTAACCCGTTCGAAAACAGTCGCGCCCTCATCTCATGAGCCCTTATCTTCGAAGATTATATGCACCGCTTTGGAAGTTGAACTTTGAGAAGTTGAAAAGTGTTCTCAATTCTCCCATGCAAGAAGCTCGCCGTTGCCAAGCTTTCAGGTCAGCCTGCCAAACATTTTGCTTGCACTCGATGTGTAATATTGACCATTTATTTTCCTTACAAAACTTAGGAAAAGGCTTTCGATATTCAAATTCAAATTTTCCTTTGCCCACTTCAATACACATATTACTGAGTCATTCTCTTTTGAGCTGGAGGTTGAGTCAATCTCTGCTGTGAAATTCAATTTAGGTCTCACGACAATCTTATAACGTGTTATTTCAGGTTGATGTAAACTTTCTTTGGTATCCACTTTTTGGCGCAATTTGCAATTTGCAATGCAATTTCTCTACTTCCATGATGGGCAGGTCAGCCATGAGGCAATATATCTGCATCCTCCTCCAGTGCAACCTAGCTTTTGGCGACACAGCATGCCGCCAGGCTCTACAAACATCTTCACCAACTTGGATCCAACCTGGCCTTCAGCCTTGCCTGCAATGGGATTTGATCAGCCTGTTTTACAGCACCTTCCCCCTTCATCTTTTACTCCGAAGATGCAGCTACCAAAGATGCCGCTTCCACCATTCACTCGCAAGGATACTGGTGGCTTCACATCTCCCCCCCCCCCTCAAAGATTCTGTGCCCGGAGGCACAGCGTGAGCCGATATGCCTATGCGTCCGTATGTGTGTCATCGGGGGTAATCTGGGATTGGCACGATGACAGTGAAATTGGGCTTGAAATCACGATGAGAATGAATACCAGATGTCCGGGGTATGACTATGACACTATGACACTATGACAGTATGACACTATGACACTATAGTAGTATGACAGTACTGTGGGGGGTGTCATCGTGGAACTCAGTCAGACCCTCGAAGAATGGTCAGATTCGCATCGGGGTTGAAAAGACAATGAAATCGAATATCAGATATTAAGGTTATGACAGTATGACAGTATGACGCTATGACAGTATGACAGTATGACAGTACAGTAGTATGACAGTACTGTGGGGCAGTCATCGTGTCAGCCTGTCGGCATAACATCTGAATCGAGAATGATGAATCGGAATTAGAAATGAGATCGGATCGGGAACTGAACGTTGAGCCGAAGTGTGACATCGGCTCTCGAGTGGTTGACCCTGCAACCTGAGTGACGAGTGAATAAGTAGAGCACTTGAGAAGTGTTTAGCCTTCAGAACTCGGAACCGAATTATCGTTTGTACCTCAATCTGGCCCTGATCCAGTATATTATAAAATCCGAATTGTGTACCTTTGCACGTTCAATCAAAAACATATTTCCGAGCATCTGTCGTCGTGCCCCTGGCACATTTGGTATCTTGCGTTACTTTGAACGCCTCCGTTGCGTTCAACCATGAACCTGTTGTAACTTACGGGATACTGCAGGGGAGAGGCTGTACTTTTGGCTACCTTTGCGCAATTTCTACGTCAAAAAAAACCATTTTTTTTGTAGAAGGACTCCTGTAAATACCTCCAAAAGTCACTAAAAAGCAGTATCCGGCTCCCTTAACACTGGGGGCTCAAAACGGCTTTTCGACCCAAGCATGCCTGACAAGATCTTAAAACCAAACTTCGTCTGAGGCCAGTTCCGACCGATTTCGAGCAGTAAGGTTGGATACTAGGGTCTATCATGGCCTCGTTCCAGGCATGCAACTAGTTACAGACCCCTAAAAGCAGCAAAAACAGCCAAAAACAGCAGTTTTAGCCAGTTTTCAGCCTACCCCAAAACCTTCCACAGTAGCCCCCACCACCGAAAAACCCCTCCTTAGACCCCATAGAACAGCCTAGAAACCCCTGATACCGCCCTCACGGCCACCAGCAGTTGGGAAAGCCACTCAAAACAGCGCTTTTAGTGGTTTCTGGACAGTTCCTACAGTCAAGCGCGCACCACTGGTGGACCCCCTGACCTTCCCCAGGCTGACAAAATCGTACGACGAGCATTGCAGATCATTGACTACCTGGAGCCAAAACATTGGTTCATGGAAAACCCCAGAGGTCGCTTCCCTAACGCGCTACGGCTTCGCCCTATGATGCGCCAGCTTCCCCCACCGCTGGTGTGTACCTACTGCATGTACGGTACGCAGTACATGAAACCCACCTGCATATGGACGAACTCAGCACCACCCTCGCCCCTGCTACGCTGTACTACTTCAACACCGTGTGCGTGCAGATGGGCAACCGGTGCTCACCCAGAGACTGCTCAGCTTGGACCTCACCCGCAGCAGACTGGAGCAGGTCGATCTGCAAGTGTATATCCCGTGCCAGCACTCCTGCTACGACAACTTTTCCGACATTTACGCCTCCGCGACACTGAAGACCCGCTTTAGATTCCAAGTGGCACCCTTCTTCTTGAAAGTGGTGCCCTGGTAGCGGCAGGCAAACTATGCTCGAAGAGGGACCAGAGAACCTAAGAACTGGAAACAACAAGGAACCAGAAAACCTAAGAACTGGAACTTAGATGGGTACCTTAGCGGAGTGATCCCAGGAGGTAGACCACTCCTAAGGGGGGGAGAGTTGTGCCCGGAGGCACAGCGTGAGCCGATATGCCTATGCGTCCGTATGTGTGTCATCGGGGGTAATCTGGGATTGGCACGATGACAGTGAAATTGGGCTTGAAATCACGATGAGAATGAATACCAGATGTCCGGGGTATGACAGTATGACACTATGACACTATGACAGTATGACAGTATGACACTATAGTAGTATGACAGTACTGTGGGGGGTGTCATCGTGGAACTCAGTCAGACCCTCGAAGAATGGTCAGATTCGCATCGGGGTTGAAAAGACAATGAAATCGAATATCAGATATTAAGGTTATGACAGTATGACAGTATGACGCTATGACAGTATGACAGTATGACAGTACAGTAGTATGACAGTACTGTGGGGCAGTCATCGTGTCAGCCTGTCGGCATAACATCTGAATCGAGAATGATGAATCGGAATTAGAAATGAGATCGGATCGGGAACTGAACGTTGAGCCGAAGTGTGACATCGGCTCTCGAGTGGTTGACCCTGCAACCTGAGTGACGAGTGAATAAGTAGAGCACTTGAGAAGTGTTTAGCCTTCAGAACTCGGAACCGAATTATCGTTTGTACCTCAATCTGGCCCTGATCCAGTATATTATAAAATCCGAATTGTGTACCTTTGCACGTTCAATCAAAAACATATTTCCGAGCATCTGTCGTCGTGCCCCTGGCACAGATTCTCCGGTGGTGGAGAAAACCGAACGCCTAACATTCAAACTCCTCAGCAATCCCGAAGTACTCCTCCTGCCAGAACTCGACCCCCTTCCAACAATGGCAAACTGTTCAAGAAGCGACGAAGGGATAGTGGTGGTAGATATATGGTTCGTCGGTAATATACATATCTAACTGAGAGATAAACCCTGAGTTAAGGGTTACGGAAATCAGAACGGTAAAAGTGTGATAGATAAATCAGAGGCATACATAAATACCTAACGGGTGTTTCCCGTCTACTGGTGACGGTCACCCAGCCTACCATAGGAAGTGTCATGTGACAGTTTTGAGTGTCACAGTGTCAGATCCAGCACACCACCTAGGGTGGTGACCGTAGCTAGTAGCGAAACGAAGCAACAAACTCCCTACTCAACTTCAAGAGGAAACTGTAGCACAACTGGGGGCCTGTACTCTTAGTCAGGGCGGTCCCAGCTCACATCAAAGATTGTTAGACACTGTCGTTAGGTGCTAAAACCCTAAACACAGCTCAAATTCAGAGAGCTCTTCTGCACATCTAGGAAGCTACTTTACAGCCAATCTCTAGGCAGGTACGGTGTGATCAATCTCAGCCACTAGAGGTTCCCGGAGCCGGCGGTCCGGCTCGGAGCAGCGTGATTGTGAAGCAGTTGCCGGCCCCCGGGGCCGGTGGTGAATCATTTGTAGACGAAATTGACGAATCCTCGATCACAGGAAGTTGCACCGCACCGGGATGCTGCCAAGTGTTGCCCGACGGTGGGGCCTCGTCATCTGAAGACGATGCCGGCGACAGCGGAGGGCCGTCCTCAAACAACTCGGCAGGCGGCGGCGGCCCGGGATGCCACGGCACCGGAGCCATGTAGAGGCCCTGCCGTCTCTGCTCACGCCGGTGGCGACGAGGTGGAATAGCACACGGCATGTCATGAACCATTTCAGTTGGCGAAGTCTCCGTGGCCGGGATTGCTGAGGCAGTCTACGTAGCACCACCGACCGGCGGACCCGTGCATGTGCGCGCACCGGCACCACCGACACCGGCAACGGTGTGCGGCGCGGCGGTGGCACAAATCACAAAGAGTGCGCACACCAAGGAGGAAGTGAGGAGAGACCTCGCGAACCTCGGAACGCCGTTCCCGCAGCCGTACCGTGGCCGCGGCATTGCCACCGGGTCGTCCTCGTCGTCATCGTCGCTTGTGGCGCAAGTCGCGGGCTTGTAGTCCATCACGCGTTCCGGCCCCCCAACCGCGGAGAGTAAATGCATGCTTGGGGCCGGCTCGTCGGGCACCAACGCAACCCCCGTGCTCCCAATGAAATCGGCGAACGTGCGGGTGACGGGGGGGCAGAAGGGGTTCGGCGGACCGGTCCATTCTTCCCCGTACTCAACCGACGCGGGCGGGGAGTGTGCGGGCGGCTCCGACACCACCGGCAAGTCGGCAGTGAAGGTGTTGACGTTGAATGTCGAATCTCCTGCCGCGCGCGCCAACTCGGAGAACTCGGTGACGGCGGACACGAGGGCCTCACCGTCCTCCTCGCAGAACGAGCACGCGGAGAGGTCGGCGAAGATGTCCGGCTTCCCGCCCGCGAGCATGTAAAGGGCGTCGAACTCCTCGGCGTCGTCGTCGTGCCAGATGCGTGCTTTGGGACTCCTCGCCCAGCCCCGTGCCAGATGCGTGCCTCGGGACTCCTCGCTCATCCCCTTGCCAGATGCGTCCCTCGGGACTCATTGGTCAGCCCCGTGTCAGATGCGTGCCTCGGGACTCCTCGCCCATGACCCACTGGAGAGCAGTGCTGCAGGCTACTACCGTGAACATTGTGGTGGCGGTGCCCCTCTGGACTTTGACCCCGAGTAGCTTTCCTTCTGGCTCTGGCAGTGCACCACTATGGTGGTGTACTGAGATGTGCTTTGACCTCAACATGGTCTTCAATTTGGTTTATGCTTTACTTTGACATCTACAATCTTCAATATGTTTTGCTGCCACAGTGCTTTTCAGTAGTTTAGCAGGACCTGAGTGCCTGTATGTTTCTGCTCTTGTGCCGGCTAGAGGGTTTCAATTTGTGTATCAGAATAGCACAGTTGAATTAGCAGTTAGGTTTGTCACCCTAACTCCTACCCTAACTTGTCTTAACTTCTCTGACTTACCTGTCAGTCACCACCCACAGTGCTGGGGTGGTGTGCTGAAATCTGTATAGGCAGCCCTGACCGGGAGTCCCGGTGCAGGCCCCTATGACAGATTCCTAGGTAGCCAACACTGGACCGTGACTGATCCGTAAGCCTGTGCTGTGACACACCGAGTGTCACAGGTAGCTAGACTTGAGACCGTTCCGACGCCGTGACCGTTCCGGGTATATCTAGCTTAGGGTTTATTTCTTATCAGAGTTTATCTATATTGGTTCACTGACTGTCTGATATCTTGAACCGGGATATTCCAGTATGCTATATTGAATGCGCACATGCCGCTTACACCCTATTGCCTCGCTATTGTCGCCATATAGACACAATAATTGAATTTTCGAGCCATCTACAGAGGCAGAATGTGCGATATTTTGGCGTGTATTCATCGTTGAGCCGGACGAAGGGCATTATTATTTTGGGCGATTTAGTGCCTTTTCCAGCTTTGACAGCCAATGCTGCTTCAACCACTATTTTGAGGGCCAAGATGAACTCGGATGGAATTTTTGACAAGACAATGCGGAAAGAGCAGCTCGAGAACTTGACGACATGGGTCTCGAAAATTTCGTAGGACCTATTGTGAAGCGGATAGCCGGGCTTAAATGTAGGTCCTTATGGTAGGACCTAGCTTTTTTTGCTGAAATTTGAAAAAAACCCACCACCAAAGCGTGCGCAATTTAAGCACTCCAAAGGTCACCCTATGCATGCACCCACAACTTGAAATATTCATTTGACTCATAAATAGGATGGGTGATCGCACGTTGAACCAATTACGTGATGTTTATGCGAGGAAAACACATCTGCACGTAGGTCCTTATGGTAGGACTTTGAATTTGGGTAGTAGCTAATTCGCGATACAGTTTTGCGCGCCTGTACTTTGCTGCGGGGTGAATTCAACCGTACTCCAGGCTTCTCGTTGGCACAGCGTATAGCCCTGCGCGTCTGCCCGTTTCTTGCAAGAAGTCATGCTAAAAAGTCACATAATAACGCCCGGCGTCTCGAACTCACCTCAACTGCATGGAGCTTCGGCCTTTAAGAGTGTGAATTGACCCACAACTGTGCGGGTGTGAATTTACGTCTATGTGTTATAGCGGAGCGGACGAGGACGTGAATTCGTATTCGCGAAAGCTGCGTTATGCGTTCCGTGTGAAACTCGTGCCGAGAGGGCTGTCCCTGGCTGATTCAAGAAGGTGCTTTGTGCGTCTAGATTCGCAAGGTTGCTGTGAATTCGGCAACAGAAAATATGCAATATTACAAAATTACGCACGACCAATATGATTTTGAAAGGTTCAGATAGTTCTCGGCAGACTGATCGAAAAGGCCCTATTTTCCTGTTTAAAAGGCTAATTTCCTACAGCTACGGCGAAGTCTTTGGTGACCTTTCGGTTCGCGATGTTTCGCCTTCTCCAATCGGTGGTCTGTTTTTACGTTTGAATCGGCGCTGGATGCTACATCCCGTTGGTGACCTTTGAGATGCCGGATTTCAAACAGAGTTGCTGTCGTGACGCGATGTCACATGTGGCGTGTCAGTTGCGAGTCGGCGGGCGCTCCCGCGCTCGGGGCGTTTCGCGGTGTTTCGCGTCGTTCTGCTTGCGGTCGTTGGCTCCAGCCGCGATCTGTTGCAGCGAGCCGGGGGTGTCGTCCACGTGGCGCGGCCGGGACGATGTGGCGCCTGTGATGCCGCCCGATTGGCGTGTGGCCACAGATGGGCGTTGCCTAGCCGGCTGACTTCTGGTGGCGTCCGGTGGGGTGTCATCTTGTTTATACCTGGTTTACAAGTTTCTGAGAGAATGGAAGTTCTCTGGAAAAATACATTCCTGCAGAGCGAGCAGCGAACTGGAAAAATGTTTAATTTAGATTATTTCTTTCAGATTTTAGATTAGCCCATTTTCATGTTGATTTTAGATTAAGTTTTCTTGATGTCATCCGGCTATGACCGGTGGTCCTTTTCACGACTCGGTTCAAATAATGTGCACACAGGTCAAACGCTCTCGTTCCCGCTGGTGCCATCATGAGGAAGCCTCCAAAAAGCTTTAAGAAGGTTTGTCTCGCTTGTGATAATGGTGGGCGCCGTTGTAATAGACACTCACGGCGTGTTCTGCTTGAAAAAAAAGGCCCCTGTACTTCTTCTATATCCTAAACCCTTTGACTTGCCTTTTACCGCTGCACGCGACCGGCAAGCATCTTTGACACTTCCGAGTTTCAAAGATGCGTTTTGTATTTTGGGTGCACCCTAATTTTACAAAACGGCCGAGCGCTTCCCGTTTGTACGGGATATTCACATTTATTCCATGGAATATTTCATATGGATTAACACACATAAGCACGAAGGCATCGGCCACGCATCTTTGAAACTAACGAGTTTCAAAGATGCGTTTTTTGTCATTTGGGTGCGCATACCCAAATAACAAATCAGCCGAGCGCTTCCCGTTGGCGTGGGGTATCCAACGCTTGAATGTTGAATATTCATTGTAATATGAGTTAGCAAGCGAGGTTGCAAAGGCATCGGGATGCAGCCCTGATATATAAACGACCGATCGACGAAAACCCTTTAGGTACATGTTTCCACGGCCTGATTATTATTTGGTCGGCAATTATTGGCAAAAGTCATCGGCTATCAGCTTTTGACTCAGAAGCCACATTGTTATAGAAGCTGCGACCTATTGTAACCATATGCGGCAGTTATGCCTTCAGCATACGTAGACAACATGATTATGTGGAACTTATAATCCCACTTAAGTTGCATCATGATAAATTTATCCAGGTGTTAACAAGTGTTCAGGATTTGATAAGGGGTTGACGCCCCACAAGCCAAAGGTCACTGTCTCATAAGGCTCGCCTCAAGTGTGCGGCTTTGAGGATTAGCGTCCTGGCGAGGCACAGTCATAATGCTTCCTAGTCCATAATGGAGCTGGAAATGAGAATGCTCAAGATATCCGAAGACAGGAAGGCTTTTGGTTGGCCAGAGTTGCTGTCTAGATGCTTAACCTCGATGGGGTTGCATTTGGATACAAACTGTGCAACCATGCATGTGACTTATGCATTGGTGTATGACTTTGATGAATTGTCTCTTGTCATGAACCTGGAAGGAATGACGGGCAAATAGCTAGAGTGGCGGATCTCACTCACTCGGCTTTGTTGTTATGGAATTCGATGCCTGATGGCACAACTGGCAATCTTTTGCTCAGATGTTTCCTTAAGACATTGGCAACAACTTGTGTGCCAGCTTCTCTAGATTTGGAGAGAAACCATGGATCAACTATTCATCAATCAAAACACATGTTATCAAGGCTGATTCAACGAGTCCTTTAACTCTTAAATTTCGACAATCAGCATCTTAGGCTGTTGACGTCAAAGTGATGGTCGTAAGCTTACAATATAGCTTATTCACATTTGAAAAACCATCGTTCTCCTATGTCAGTGCCCTTCATATAATATGATAGAGCCGGAGAAATATGTATCTATGATTTCTTCATAATGAACTTTATGTGTCAGTAAGTCAAATAAGACTTCATTTGATGCTTCAATCGGCATGATGTACCGTGTCATCAACTTTATGGCTGCTATACACAGATGCTGGAACTTTTTGATGAGATTTTTAATTTTCCAAGCAAAATCACAATGATGTAAATCAATTTGTGGCAGCTGCATGAAAAATGAATGAATCTATACTCTTCCTCCCCCTTTTAAAAAGAGGTGTATCAAACCAATCAGATGGTGATGGAGGATGTTATTCAATCATTATGTCATGTGAAAATGGTTTGATAGAGAATCGGACTGAGATTATTCATCGAATGCCGTCAAGATAACAATGTCAATATGAACATCGATTCTCTCTACATCATACTGGCAACATGCCTGACGCTTTTGAATGTGGCTAATGCCAGATGATGTCGATTCACTATGATTCAATATGCAGTTTTTGGGTTGCAGCCCACATATATTGTCAGTTCAGGTCACTATAGTGTGCCCAACTTAGACAAAGCTTCTAGATAATGATTGTCATAATGAATAACGAAATCAGTGATGGTACCGAAGTTAACTTTGGTATCGAAGCCAATGGAGAGTCAATCAAGAAGCGTCCGTAATGACAACAACTTACTACGAGCTGTATTTCCGTAGTTGATGGATGGCTGGCATGTCATTTCATTATGATTAGAACATGGCATTGCCTAGTGATATGTGTATATTCTTCAGTACATGATCACTTATCTCAATGGTGCCCATTTTATTTTTGGGCAAACACTATTCAGAGACTTGTTATGGTAAAGAAGTATGAATGATGAATGTATCATTTCAATCCGATAGAATTGTGACTTGTTGATGACTATAAAATTTTTGTCACTTTCCAGAATGAGGATGAACTGCGCTTGGAAACCGTATGCAGATTGCGGGTTCGAGTCCCGACATGGCTTTTCCAAGACTTCGTGGCCTAATGGATGAGGCAACAAATTTCAAACATCCCAGAATGAGCTTTCAAAGAGTCTTTATTCCTCAATGAAGTATGCTTGTCTTATGTGCCAAAATGATATGAAACCACAAAAATGGTGTCAATCTATATGTGGTTGGTTTATACCATTGTATGCTATTCCACAAATAAGTAGTGATGTCAGAATCTGAATCTAATGTACTTTTACTCTAGCTAAAGCTACCACTGACTGTCCAACATCCACTGAGGACATTGCTTCCTACGTCTTTTGGCATCACGCTCAGCTTTTTTTTTTATTCTGCAAGCGTCTCTTTGCTACTGCTACATCCGGAACGTAGTACCAGCCACGAAACTTGCTGGAAACTACTAGCTCATCTTCTGAGCTTTCTTCATCCAAAAGCAACACTGGCTTCAACATGTCTTGTTCTTCCATCGAGCACGAGTCACAAAGGGAGGCAGCAGACCTGCAGCATGCGAAGAAAATAAACAGCAAGAAAGTCACCATGCAAAATCACCATCCACTGAAGGAGATGACTCCCATCATAGGGCGGTATATTGG
This sequence comes from Cymbomonas tetramitiformis, assembly GCA_001247695.2. Lineage (NCBI taxonomy): Eukaryota > Viridiplantae > Chlorophyta > Pyramimonadophyceae > Pyramimonadales > Pyramimonadaceae > Cymbomonas > Cymbomonas tetramitiformis. The sequence goes on from LGRX02000757.1 coordinate 34,143, forward strand.
TTGTTTTCATATGGCACATGGAAAATATGAGTAACTCTTGGAGAATTTTGGGATAAACATCCTGGATTGGCTGTGCTTGATTGCTCTATGCCCAAGAATGACCGAAGAGATTGCTTGCCATCTTTCAGCCATATAGCGTGGAGGCTGCTTAACAACGGTTGGGTCATAAGCTAAATAGCTATGTCAGCTATGTCGGAGGCTGAATAGCCATGATTGCACAGATTCTGTCTTTCATGATGAATAGACCTCTGAGAAATGGTGTCTGAGAAATCAATACTTTTGACAACAACTCAACCTTTTGGTATGATGAAGAGCTGATGATCTTTGCTGCACTACTGAAATGCCTCGTGATATATAATCTCACAGAATAGGCATTGCTCAATGGCGGTATGATCAGATATGTAATGATCAATGAAAACAAGATGGTTGGTATGGCTCATTTAGTAGGCATAATTACCTCAAAGAGATGCCAATACACGGATACATATCAAGACACAAGGGCAATAGGCTTATTATGTAGCCTTCAAAGGCAGTTAGCATTTATGCTGCATTGGTCAGCTCAGTGGCTTTGACCTTTCTAGGTGTTGTACTCAGGCCGTAGCCTGCATATTGCATTGAGTACTCTTGACACCTTTAATGATCCAATCAGATGATATGTATGAAATATCAAGAATGGTTGCCCTTTTCAATGATCATCGGTGGCAGAGGCTATAGTGCTTGCACCGTGTCAATATACAATTCTTGTCTGGATACATGCTAGACTGGATGTATACAATGTCTAGGTCTTCAAAATCAAGCTCATATGTATGTCATGGCTGATGACCTTAGAAATGTTTGATACAAATATGTGTCAACTTCATGGAGTTCTGCATGGTTTGACTGTATATAGTCAGGCTTACCAAAACAAAAACAATGATGCAACTTAATTGTTTTATTTTATTATTTGCCTTTATTATTTATTTGGTTTTTAGTTGTATTTTTAGCTTATCATCTAATCGTTTTATTTTATTATTTGCCTTTATTATTTATTTGGTTTTTAGTTGTATTTTTAGCTTATCATCTTCCCCCCTCAAGGAAGTGTATTGCTAGGCGGTTGTCAAGCGCCGTTCAAATACAAAAGAGGTCCGACCTCTATGTGATGACGTGGAAGCTTTCTATGAAGCTGGATAGCAGTTCTCGGGTTGCAGCCCATTGCACCGAAGGTGCATTGCAGTTATTGGGATGCAGCCCGAATCCACGTCATCAGCGTGGGTCATATAGTGCCCAAGCATGTGCTGTATATATACAACACTACCCTCCAGCGGCGAAGTGGTTTGCTATTACCAACATCGTATGCTGTGGGATATCAATTATGATTAGAGAGCATGGTAGTATGTGTACCATGTTTGTCAATATCGGAGAGACTGTGTCTTCTTTAAAATCCTCATGACTATATGTATAATGGTGCTATACTGATGTCAACACCTTCTCTCTGAGTGATTTATTGATTTCAGATGTGATGTCGTGGCAGTCAACCTTGTCCGATCGTACCGGAGGTTGTATGAATTGTGTCCACGTCATTGGCACGAGTCATATTGTGTCCATGCATACGCGATCTCAGCGCAGGTCACAATACAGTGCCCGAGCATACGCGATTTTAGCGTAGGTCACATTGTGCCTCTATTTATTACATCTGAGAATATCTGTTACTCATCTTTGTGAGTCTAGACAGCATTGTGCTGATTGCAATGCTTTCTCTGGTGACTTATATATCACAGATTATACCAAATGTGGTGATCAGTCCAGTGCAATATTTTGTCACCGGAATGTACAGGGATTGTAAATGATTGCAATCCAGCCGGAGGAATAATCTCAACAGCTATTCTGTACTAATGAATTCATCGGAGTTATACTCATTTCGACGATTCAAAACCCATGTCATTTGTAATGATGACAGCTCATGTGAATATATAGGGTTTTTATCAGAATGCTTTTATGTGATGTCAACCTATTATGAACAATTCACTTGCATCTCAGGACAAAGGAGTTACGCTTGGAAGGTCTTGCATGGTGGTCTCCCAACAATTATCAGCTGTTATTCGGGTGCCACATTCTGCCTTCAGCACTGGGACTATATCAACCAGTCTTACAACGATGCACTTGTCCTTCCCGCTCTTATGTACGGCTATAGTGCCAAAGTGTATCAGGTGGGATATATATATATATACATTATATAACTATCATCTTCTGATCCAGGATATGCAATTAAGCATGGTATCAGGTTATATATTATGTATATAGTTCAGCATTCCAAACTTACTCGAGGATGTAAATGCTGAGCAAGAGTCAACTTATAGTCATTGGGATATAATTTCCCATCCGACTTTACACTTTGTTAGTGATGGTGGATTTAACGTTGTACAGATTTCAACGTTACTTGTGGATGCAGTGATTTTATCAAAAGCAATCCATCAAAAATCACCAGATCGGAATATAAAATGGATATGTGTGTGATCTTATCCACCTTCTTCCCTCCTTGAGGAAGTGTGAACATATAGGCAGGTCAGTTGCTTATATACCTTATAGCTTATAGCTTACAGCTTATAGTTTATAGCTTCCAGTCCTTGTAGGAAGCAGCTCATACAGTTTTAGGGTTGTTGCCTAACAGTTCTTGGGTTGTTGCCCGAAATATTATCATATCTGTGCTGATTACAGCATGATATATTTATGCCAAACACGAAGTGTATCCGATATTTAGGTGGCGTTTAGGGCATGTTACGTTACAGTGGCCCATATCCCCAACAGTGTGTTTAGGGTGTTACTTGGTATCAGTAACCCTAAAATAGGTAAAATTAAAGCAATATAAATATTTTGCAAACATTTTTAAGCAAAACTGCATTTAATGTCACACTGAATGTTACGTGGTTTGCAGGAGGTATGTTACACCCCTGACACACATTTAAATTTTTAGGGTGTTACAGGGTGTTACAAGTGCTGCATAAATCAGGGATTATTTATTGATAGCTGAATAATCATATCAGCAAAAAAAATCAACCCGAAATTTTCATTTTGAAATCATGCGTAAAACATTTTTACGCATTTTGTTACAGCCAATATGTACACCCCTACATATTCCACACCTGCTATCTAGGGTGTTACACGAGATATGACTATGGTCGTCATGATTTTCTGATACCTTAATAGGTATAAAATCATAATATCAAATAAAATAGGGTCGAATTTTCAATTTTCAAATCTATCGCAAACGAATTTCACCCATTTTGGCCGTTTTTCGGCTTATTTATTGTTTTCCATAGTAATATATCTCTGTGTGTGTGTGAGCTGCAAAGTACAGAAGTACTGCATTTCATTTCACTTTTGCACATGAGGATTTTCATGGCATAAAAGTGAATATTCCTGTATGTCAACATCTGTGGTTGATCATATCTGTGGGTTTTACTGATTTGAAACCCATGGAAGTAAATGCACTCCCTGATGATATTTAGGTATACCAACTATAAGCGGATTATCCACTTTAGTGATAATTTATCAACCTATGATATGTTTGAGCATATGACTGTGCTCTAAGAGTATATCAAAATGATATCTCTATATTTCAAACATATCTGGACATAGTTTGATTATAATCAAAGCAGTTTAGCACAGCACATGTATATGTGTGTGTATGTCCACAACAACCTATGTCAACTCAATATGTATGTACTGATCTGGTTAGGTACATGCTTTTGTGCTGATCAATACTGAATCATTTGTCAGAATGCAGTATAGTGGTTGTTGTTGCTCCAGCGATGTGTGAGAGTGAATGGACTGTGCTCAACAGTTACCAGCTGTTGTAATGAGCACAGTATTCTGCCTTCGGGTCTGGAGATAACTCCATCCAGCCCTACAGCATGTTGTCTTATCCTGCTCCCATATGTATCACCATCTTTGACATTCCACACCCACATGTGTTTGTGGAATGGTATCCATATTATCATGTACATGATAGACATTATAGTTGATCAATTCACTCTGAGTCAGTGAATGTCGATATATACAGTAAATGTCAGTGTGTGTGCAATGTGTAGTACTGCTGATTAGTACTTTTGCTAGAGTGTGTGTGTTCACTTTACACATTTACAGAAAGGTGACTTCTGGTATTACAATATTCCCAGATAGTTATCATGCAAGATGGTGATCAACATACCATGTACTGAATGAATCTAGCATGATATATATCAAGTTAAGGGTTATCGTTATCCTGATATAATCTCATTCACAATAATGAGTTGCTGGTTGATTTTACATGTAGCTCTGGTGAGTATTCCTTCCAGTAATCCACCATAGAACGGTATGTGATCCGAAGAGCATCTCGGCTCCACCGGGACATAACGAGCTAATTATGATGTTAAGACTACTCTTAGGCACCTTATGCTAACATGAGTTCTAATATAATCTAGCATGCACTGCAATGTGCTTGTGGACTGTTCAATACATTGCAAAATGATGCTAATGTTCCAGTCGCTAACGTGATCAAACTGGTATATATACTACAGCCGATATCGTAATCAAGCTGTTTTGGTGATGCATGCACAACTTACAATATTGCAGTCACTCAGTATAGAATGTATACATGGTGTAATACTGCATGTACTCATGTGTTGCATGTTGGTGTGTGCTGCATATACTCATGTGCTGCATGTTGGTGTATAATGTAATCATTGCAAGCTCAGTATACACATCTCTTGCACACAATATTGCAAATAAGCATACAAATGCTGACGGTTTGAAATATTTCTGCAGTCATCAATATATGGTGTGAAATGCTGCAGTATAGTAATCATGTGTCCATCATGCGTCCATCCAAAATATCCCTGCGAGTATACAATTATTCTGCAGAGGATATTGACGCGCGTAACATGGCATATGTACGAATGGCGGACACTGTAGACATGTGCATGTCTCGCTGCATGTAGATACATCAGGAATCATGCGCCCTAAAATCGTGCGTTTATTGCATCCGATGAAATCATGACAGGTGCACATCGCGCTGACGAGCTAAAAATCATCGTACAAGCGGATTATTGTGTACGGTTCAAGCAGATCATTTGCGAAAATCGATGTTGCCAATTATTTCACAAAGTATCTCATTGTCGCCGGTGTATTGTCGCATAAATGAATGCGATCGCGCTGTTTAACGAAATTTCGTACGTCCAGTCGCAGTTGATGTGAATCATACGTACTGACGGTCATTTTTCGTTAGCGCATTTGCATCTCGCATACCGTGACAACTCTGCGAATTTTGACATCATATATATATGATCCGTACACTGTGCGCACACCTTGTCGTTTATAGTGTCAAGACGATTTCTCTGCGAATGCTATCAGATGCGAATATGTTCGCGATGATAAATCCTCGCGCAATCTCTTCGCTTTTGCAGCGGTATATGCAATATATCAAATATTCGTGCGGATACGACGCCAATTATTGCTCACGCTCCGCAACCTGCATATACAAAATTTATTGATATCTACGCACTGCACCCACACTTGAGTTCTCGTTCTCGTGCCTTGACGAGTTTAGAATACCATCTATTAGGGCTGGATAAGCGAGCCCTCAGTATATCATATAAAATAATAGTAAACGTTGTGTTATAGGACGGTAACACACGCGTAAGATAATAGCGGGGATGAGTGCAGACTTCTGTGAGAAGATGCTGCCTCTAGCACAACGCTAGCTCATCTAAATACCAAATGTCTCCCATCGCATAGATGGTACCGCCATTGGGTTGTGAACCCGAGACATTGGTTGAACGACCAGTATCGTCAGAACGAATAATACGTTCGCCCCATAATACTGCGCATGCTTGTTCCGCACATGCTTGAAGCGAAGATGATTTCTTGTTTGTTACTTCAAGATGTATCTTGCTTTGCCATCTTCGAGTTCGACATACGAACTCTCGATGACAGGTGTCATTCAAGTCTTTCCTTGAATAATGACAGATGATGTGACTTATCATCTGACGACATGTACAGTCATAGTCGACCGTACTGACGACTGTCTGTCATTATAATATATGACATGACTCGACATAACATGACATGGTATGACATGTCTGACAGGTATGACAGGTATGACATGTATGACATGTATGTCATCGGTCATGACCCTGACACCACCGCCCAAATTCAGCCACCCCTCCACTCACCCGGCCATGGCTGCTTCTCCATCTTCTAGAGTTTTTTGCCTAGCACTTAGCTTTTTCTCTAGATGTCACCCTGCTGAAAAGTGGGTTGAGCCCCTTTGAGGGCGCGCTATAGCAGAGGGAGTAGCCCCTGGTGTTTTCACTAGCCTGCTTTGCAGGGATACCGCACTCTCAGGACTTTGTCCCCTTTGCTAGCGTAAATGTTTTATTATTATTATTATTATTATTATTGACATCGTGGCGTCCATCTACTCCAAGGGGAGACATCGGAAATGGGCGAAGGCTGTTCGTCAACACCAGCTTGGTGGTGACTATTTCGGCGATTCGACGGACGTCTCCAAGCTGGCGAAGATGGTCATCGCGATCAAGTCCGAAATGTCTACAGTTGGGCTTTGTCGCGACGTCTTTGACCGCGACAACCCTACTCTTGGAGTCCAACGGGCGATTAACGAAATGCTTTACGACACGCTCACGTATGTCATCGAGCCGTATGTCGACTCAGTGGCCTACGGTTACCTTATGGGCACAGACTCCGCCACGGACCGGGATGGGCGGCGGGCCCTCGTCGACCTCATCAAAGGTTGCGTCCCTCCCGCGATTCGTCAAAAGCACCAAGCGGAGCACTCCGTTTTAAGGTATCCCTCCCACGTGGACCCACGGCCGGTTTTGGCCATGGAGCAGCGCCTGGTTCGCGAGAACCGCGTTGAGGACTGGACCCCCACGGCTGCTACGCGTAAAGCGCAGTTGTGGGAGAGCCTTGACCCCGCTTTTTACGCGGCGGTCAAGGTGAGATTTCCTAGGTTACAAGACCGAGCACATGTTTCATTAGCGGAGCTGTCTGATTTAGTTTCGTCAATTTACATGTCGTGGCAGCAGTACGCAGGCGGTGCCCCTGGAACCGCTGCAGCGGTGGGAGTGCCTGGCGACGAGAATCCCGACCGCGACGACATCCTTGGACGACCTCTTGCGAGGTTGGACAAGATCGAGACCTTCATCAAGACGCGACGGCTTGGAGGTGCGGCGGCGGCTCCCCCCAAGCGGCATCGCAAGGGGCTCGACGGGTTTCGGGTTGGAGCCCACACCGACCCTCGCGTCGGGTTTGATCCCGGCGCGAAGAGGGCGATTCCTAAGTGCCCGCGATGCCCCACGGCGGGGGATGGGCACAAGTACCACTCGTGGGCGGATTGCCCATGGGTGGGAAGAAGCACCCGGCCGATTCCACCGCGGCTTATTGCCAGCCGGTGGACGAGTGTTCCACAAAGGAGCTGCACACACTGGCCCTGTGCAAGGTGTTTCAGGCGGCATCGGACGGCGGGGCGACGGCTTTTGCGGCGGCGATTGAGCTACACGGTGCGCCCGCGGTGGTGGGTGCGGGCGCGGCATCCGGTGGTGTGGACATCTCCGCCTACGGCTTCACCACCGGTGCGTCGGGGGCTTCCGGGGATGACGACATGGACGTCCATGAGGAGCTCCGTGACCTTCGTCAACAAATTGGTACGGCGATCTCCATGCAACAAGTGTCTATTCCCCCTGCGCAAGGAATCTCTTTTGCGGGTGTTTCTACGGAGCCACAAAGCGCCATTGTGCCTTCGGCTGGTGGTGACCACCCTTCTTTCATGGGCAGTATGCACCACCCGACTGAGGAGTTCCCTGGAGGGGTTGAGCTGATTCCGGCGCGGCAACGCGTGCCGACGGTGACGATTGACCCGCCGGTTTCCGCGGTGGCATGCTCTTTCTCGCGAGGTGCGGCATCATTCGTGGAGCCCGAGAGGGAGTCTCGGTTTCCGATTGACGACTTGTTCTCGCAAGCGGACGCGGAGGAGGAGGGCTTTCCACCTCCCATCGACGGGGGGCCACGTGTGGCGGCATCTTGCGGTGTCTCGGCGGTGCGCCCTCAACAGGTGGTGGGCTGCGGTGTGCCGCCCTTTGGCATGCGGCCAACCTTTCTTATGCTGGCTTGTTTACTTGGTCTTCTGTGTTTCGGCATCGCCGGGGCTGCGGCGGGGCTTGGCGACATGAGCACTAGCATAGACGGCATCTCCATCACCGAAGACCCGGTGATGTGTAAAGGGGCACTTTGCATCTACTCGGGGTTGGACAAATTGTCCCCCGAGGCACGGCAGCAGGTGCTGCAGCTGTTTGCTGCAGGTGGTGTTGGCATGGCGGCTGCTGCATCTGGCGGAGACTTGGCATCGGAGCATGGTGGTGTCACCACCTGGGATGTTCCTTGAATTTCTGGATGCACGCCGGTCAGGTGGTGGTGACCCGGTGTGTGGTTTTACTTTGACTTCAAGCAATTTTTATTCAATCCTTGACTGCTACGAGTTCTTTAATTTGTTTATGCTGAGTTCATTTGTTTACACAATCATCTTTATCTGGTATTGGCAGCTCACACAACTTGTTTGGCTGTGACTGCTTGTTTTAGGCTCGGCTATTGTATCAGAATTGCACAGCAGGAGAGTGGGCCAAGAGCCCTTAACTATTCCTGCTGACCTAACATTGTTTGCTCACTGCTAGCTCCGACTGACAGTCACCTTTCTCCTGTACGGAGGTGGTGTGTTGAGATCCCGGTATCTAGGACCCCAGGCAGCCGTGACAGGCAGGCCCTTGACCCCCTGGCTCGAATCCGTCCAGAGGTAGTGACTGTGACAATTGTGTCACTGGTCAGAAGTTTCTGACACGTGCCGTTCCGACCGTTCCGACCGAGCGAGGTTTTAGGTTTTCTTCACTCAGTAATATGTCACTCTTTATCAATATCTATATCAGTTTTGTCTCTATCACTGTATTCTGAAAACATATATCGGAGATATACCCGCAGTATATCGGAGATATACCCGCAGTATATCGGCATCGTCTTCATCTTCGCTGCTAAGTACGGGATTTGACTGCCGTACACATGTACGTTTCTGTCGCATCTGCATTCAAAATTAACCGGTCAGTGACATGTTTCCTTTTGGCGGCGCAGGAATTCTGCAATCTTCGTTTGGCGGCGCACCTTTTGATGAAAGGGATTCCCCTTTCGCCAGCGATAGTCCTTGCAAGGTGCTAGCGGTAGTGGCATTGGCTCCTTCACGTCAAACACGCAGACAATCTGATTGCAGAAAAATGTAAAAGTGTAGAATTGTCCATCATAATTTTATATTCGACTAGTACTTGCTGTGTATTGTACAATATTTTTTGAACTCTGCCGTAGACTAATGTTTCTTGCTCTTGCCTTGTTACATTAACTCCCCTTCTAAGAATGTTTGCAGTGAACACCACGATGTCTGTGATCGTTGCAATGTCAGTGCCGTTGTTGTCGATTGCCTTAGGCCTCTTGAACTCAATTGACAGTTCTCTAGCTATAGTTAACCGTTTTCCCCTAGCGTTGTCCTCACGCCGTTTCCAGAGGTATTCCTTTTGAGCTAGTGCACGCTGCCTCTTAATACTTAAAAAGTGATCCATTTAAAAAACTGGCTCCGATTCAGCCTCAACACAAGACATACACATAAACATATTCTTGCCACAAGATAAGTTCACCTCAGACCCATACACAACGACCAACGCCTGTTTGAAAATCCACTGTCCGCAGCAAAAGCACTCCCAATAATGTCCATTAACAGTGTCAATAAAATAAACATTTGCGCTACCTGAGTCGACACTGCCCACGCTAGGAGGTTGATACATCTTGTCAGTTGGTTAGAATGAAGTCGTCGTCGCTTGCTAACTGTTAGTTATCATAATCAGTTGACGCTGTTTGAATATCTGTCAAAATGTCATTGATTCATCACAATTCAGAAATTTTAATTGGATCCGAACGCCCTTTTAGGCTAAGATCGAAGATTGCATAATATGTTAATTGGCTGAATTATTATCATTGTGTAATGATCATTCTGTGTCACCCACAAATCAGCCAGCAAATAGCCATGATCATCAGCCACCATCGGCCATGCATCATTCTCATCATCCACCATGACTATTTTACCTAGGTCTAAGGCAAAGTTATCAAATTCTGGAAACGAATACAAGCCGAAACGCCCGCAAATTCTACTTTTTCGCCATGGCCCTTTGTAGAGGTGTCAAAATAAACACCTCACAACACTTACAATTCACAAATACACATGAATTCCTCCGCGCACGAGTGTCATAAAAAACACCGAACACTTGTTGTGGGACCTATGTAGAACGTATCAAAGTGCGTCTTATTTTGGGACGACTGCCTCTACGTTAGGTTCTTTGTCCGAAAAGTGCAAATGTGTGGAGATATAACAATATAAAAAACTATCCTTTGTCTACAATTACTTCAGTGGTTAATATGAGACTGTTCTAAGGGGTGGCTGTTAAAAAAGTGTACACAGTGCAACAGCACCAGAAGAAATAAAAAGGCTAGTAGAATGCAAGTCCTCCTAGTATTTGCAGTTGCAGCTACTAGAAGGACGATACAAACCTCAAGTTAGAGGTAATCAGAGACATGCTGGCATACAGTGCTGATCCATTGCAGAAAGAACCTTGTTAGAATCGGACAGATATCTCCGTCAACTAAAGAAGGTAAAAGGTCACAATTCGTTTCTGTAGGCAAAAGTCCACGAAGAATTACGAGGCAGTTCGAGCACTCAGCTCTTGACAGTTGCCTCATATTGCTCTAAGGCAGTAATACTAAAGAAGTGGACATCTTACGTGAAGGTTCATCGGCTGCACTGGAGGCAAAAGCAAGTTTGAATAAGCATAGACGTGCCTGAAGCGAGGAACCTGACTTCTTCGAGATGAAAGGAATAAAGAAAGAACAATGCAGTGCAAATAAGATAGGAATGAACATGAGATCGTTTGAAGAAAAGGCTTGACAGACTCCGAGACTGGAGGATCTGAGTGTGGTGAGAGGCCTTCCGAAGAACTTAAGGGAAAAGCGACACCGCATATTCTTACAGCGGGGTGAAGATTCCAACGATAAACAATAGTAGAAGATAAGCAAGAGAATGCAAGTCGCGCACGGTGCGGTTTTCACTTAGACTGTGAAATCGTACAGGTTCATATGAAACACACTCACAGCGAAGGTGCGTCGGGCGAATGCGGGGAGAGGACTGATGATCGGCAGAGTAAACAAGTTTCGTGGAGAGCTTCAATTGAAATATCTTATCAGTACACAATAAGGTTCCACGTATGCAAGTGCTGAACTACTAAGGCAGAACAATTTACATCTTGATACCCTCCTTGACGATATCGTAGGGGATGGCAGTGACGGTCTGTAGGAAACAAAGTGAAAGATTAGGCGTCGGAAATATAGCTGACGTTGAGTGACATACTAGTCTGCAGAAATCCACTGCGGATGAAACGGGGCTAGCAAAAGAAAATTCCGCTTGGACGTGTAGGCACAACAGCAGCACAAATCAAAAGGGGCCTCACCTCCATGGAAACATTTTCAAGGGTGAAAGCTTCCCGAGGCACAGCGGGAGCCCTCTTGGTAACGGCTTTCTCTGCAAAACTAAAGGTTATCAGAGACGTACTTGAAAGAACTTTCTGAGACTGCTTGGTTGAAACGTGAACCAGTCAACTCACCGCCTTTGGCCTTAGCTTCCTTCTTCTTTTCGTCATTAACAGCGCGGCGAGACAAGAATTCCTCACGGCAGCGAGATGGCCTCACGTGCTCAACACGCACGTGAATTCTCTTTTTCATGATGCGGGTGTTGACCTATAGAACACACAAACTAAATGTGTGAAAACCAACCTACGCAATACAATACCTCCGCCTGTGATCACTTGCATAAAATACCAAAGCAAGTGCACGCAATGAACCCTACCTCCTTGTTCAGCTCCACACCGACGGCGCGCTTTGTCACGTTCCAGATGATACCTGTGCGACCGTGGTACACCTTGAAGGGCATACCCTTTTGCACAGCGGGGTCCACCTTAATGTCGACATAGTCGCCGATCTGCGTTCACAACCACAGCATATAATTATTCTCGGGGGCTTGCATGCGGAAAGACGTTCTGCTGAACGGAATATGTTGAGTAAAAGGACGGTAAAAGGATGATGAGCCAAGTGTTGCACAGTGCAATCACCTTGAAAGTGCGCAGGTAGTTGGACAGCGCCAAGGTACCCTTCTTGCGGAACCCCTTAGAGAAGGAGTCGCGGGTGCGTGCACGAATACCGTGGCCTGCAGGCATTGTTAAAAGTCTCTAGATTATACCCTAAGGATATGCTGCAGGACCACAACAGCCGCCGCACTAGAAGGGAAAAGACCTAAGGTTGCTGGAGCAAGAAACAAAACCTGCCGCAAGCTTGCTATGGGTACGCTCAAAGCTGCGCGCGTATCGCGTCGCGCCGGCTTCTTAACTCACGCTCACGCTCGACGCCAGAGGCACGACACCTCTGCTCGACGCTGTCACGCAGGCTTATGTCATATTTATACCTCTGCTCTTGAAACGTTCATGATGATGATACTAGGCTTGGTCGATCTCAATTTTGAGATCTCCGCTAGCCTAGGCCTGTATCCTGTTTCCTGTAGGCCATCTGAAATCTGATCGTTCGATTGACTTACGGCGTATTAAGACCATATTTAAAAACGCGACGGATATAAAATCCAAGATTAAATACTTATAGCGTTAATATTGGGATTGCTTATATGCAGCCGCCCCGAAACGTGCAGGTGCAAAAAAGGGACACCAATGCCTGCCGGAAGGGCATTCTGAAGGTTTGAGGTAGTCGAGGGCTTAGGTCCTCCCAAACGTTATTTGGGGATTTGCGTGAATCCAATTTCTCGCAAAGATTTGGCATGCTACTTCTTTACATCATCTCTAGAGATGTACGAATGCAGCTGTTCCCATCGGTTTCTCGCAACGCCCCAAGTAACGTTTGTTCAACAGCCCATATGGACGTACTTGCTGCGTTGGTTTGCGTATTTAGTAACTTACACGCGCCATCCCGGATGTGCCGCGGGGCTCGAAGCGTGTGAACCAAATGACCAAATGAAACACAGATGCACACATACAGCGTTGAAAATATGTTTAAGTCGTTGTTATTACTATTTCTTAGCGTTCCCTTCGGCAGGATACCGAAGGGAATGCCGTTTTGCGGATGCCGGTTCCCGCTTCCGCCACACGAAGCGGGGAATCCGGGATCTGCTTCCAGTCACCGAATCTGTGCGGGGATGCTTCCTAGCGTTCATAATACCTTATATTAAACATTATTCGCTTCTAATATATCGCGAAGAGTTATCAATCTCTTCATTAATCAACCCTGCTGCACTAGGTTTTCACAGTGTGAAGCGCTTAAGAAGCGCGAACGGAAGCGGACAGATTCCAGAAAGATACCGGTGCGATTTCGATAACGGTTTAGATGTCCTTCCGATTTAATCGAACGGCTGTACGGAATTTGTAAACAATGAAAAATATAATTCGCATCTGAGGAATCGAAAAGGAATCCGTCGCGCTTTTCATTACACTCTTAATACGCCGTATGACTCATCATTCGTTTTATATATTTTATTACAAAGAATAAACGCTGATAAGCCATGACCATGACCAACGCAAATAATGTCATCATCCCGCTCTATCATTCGCGGTTTGCTTGTTCGTAAGGTAAGGTAGAGCCCTAATAAGTAATTTGCTTTGGTCCTAAAACATAGAGAGCAGAGGTCCCAGATTTGGGCTTTTGGACCTGGGCGCTTTTTTTGATCACTACTGTACTCTGTGGTTGGCTCAACTCCCGGCGATTCACAATTACTAGCTACCGTGGACACTACGGTGACACTCTAATGTTTAACTTATAACTATCATTGGTTAACTATGACTAACTTTGACTATCTGTCATATTTGATATTAAATTATGACAGGGGCGTCAGCGGGGTCTTTAAGGGCCGCCAGGGGGTCTGAAAATCAGTTTTGGCCGTTTTAATCGGCCGTGGAGGCCCCCCTATCGTGACCCCCCTAATTTTTGTGTGCATTCAGGGTTTAGGGTTTAGTTTTGGCAGAATTATGTCAGAATTATGTCAGAATTGGGTCATAATGTGTCATAGTGGCGGCTAAGCCGCCGCCGGTGCCGGTGACTGTGGAATTTGAATATGTCTTATGTGTTAAATATGGGCGTGCTATTAGGAACGGCGCAGCCTTAAATTACTATATTTATATATATATTTTTTCATTTAATAAAATTAAAAAAGGGAGGTGGGAGGTGGGAGGTTGCCGTTTTTAGAAAGTATTTTAGAAATTGAATAAATAATTTAATATATTTCATTTTCAGTATAAAAAAGTTTTCAAAAAGTAGCACCTCCCACCACCCAACCTCCCTTTTTTAAGAAAATAAATTTAATGAAAATGAAAAAATAAATTCGATAAAAATGAAAAATAAATTCAATAAAAATGAAAAATAAATATTAGAAATAATCGGTGTGCGGAATGGCGCAGTCTATTAATATATCTATCATATATCTATCATTTTTTAGCAAAAAATTTTAAAAAAGGGAGGTGGGAGGTGGGAGGTTGCCGTTTTCAAAAAGTATTTTAGAATTCACATAAATATATCATTTCATTTTATTGTCATTTGAAAAACTTTTCCAAAAAGTAGCACCGCCCACCGCCCAACCTCCCTTTTTATGAAAAATGGGGAAGTAAGAAGATGTAAGAAGATGTAAGTAAATGATAAGTAAATCACACACTAATGATTTGTTTTGACCACGCAGCATATTCACCACAAGAAATGGGTATCAGATTTTGGGTTTTACTTATCCTATCACAACAACCAATATATCGTTGTGTTCGTCTATGAAATACCTATATGTATGCAAAGTTTCAGCCGGAAAGACCTCGTGACTCAAAAGTTATTCACATATCAAGAAACCCTATTATTTTCGGTGTCGTGTATATCACCACAAGAAATGGGTATCAGATTTTGGGTTTTACTTATCCTTTCGCAACAAACAATATATCGTCGTGTTTGTCTATACAATACCTATATGTATGCAAAGTTTGAGCCGGAAAGACCTCTTGACTCAAAAGTTATTCACATATCAAGAAACCCTATTATTTTCGGTGTGCGGTATATCACCACAAGAAATGGGTATCAGATTTTGGGTTTTGCTTATCCTATCACAACAAACAATATATCGTCGTGTTCGTCTATGAAATACCTATTTGTGGTTTTTTTTTCATTATAAACGGCCAAGTATCTCGAAAGTTATTCACGTATCAAGAACCCCTATTATTTTCGGTTATCTCCATACGCAATAGAAAATGATATCAGTTTTGATGTTATATTGCTTCAATCCCGACAAACAACATATCACTATGTCCACTCTTCTCCGAACGCGGTCAACGCATGCACCCCTCCGAAAAAATTCCAGCCGCCTTTATTGTTTTATTATTGCGATAATTTTTATGATAATGCGTGGCAATTTTTTCGTTCATATGGTTTTATTACTGTATTTCTCAGGTGTATTCTGATACGCGTTATGCGACGAGCAGCGTTTAGTATGGCCAAGAAGTCTAGTCGAAAAAATCAGCCGTCGGAACCGCTTTTTGTGAGTCTCGAGATATTGTTAGGGCTAGATAAGTAAGCCCTCAATATATCATACAAAATACAAGTATGCGCTGTGTTGTTGAACGGCAAACACAAGCGTCAGATAATAGCGGGATGAGTTGCAGAACTTCTGTGTGAAGATACTGCAGAAGCACAACGCTTCGCTCATCTATACCATACGTCTCCCATCGCATAGATGGTACCGCCATTGGGTTGTGAACCCGAGACGTTGGTTGAACGACCAGTATCGTGGTAACGAATAGTTCGTTCATACTGCGCATGCGTGTTCCGCACATGCTTAAAGCAAAGATGGTTCTTGTTTGTTACTTCAAGATGTATCTTGCTTTGCCATCTTCGAGTTCGACGTACGAACTCTCGATGACAGAGTCATTCAAGTCTTTCCTTGAATAATGACAGATGATGTGACTTATCATCTGACGACATGTACAGTCATAGTCGACCGTACTGACGACTGTCATTATAATATATGACATGACTCGACATGACATGACATGACATGACATGGTATGACATGTCTGACAGGTATGACACGTATGACATGTATGACACATATGTCATCGGTCATGATCCTGTATGGTATGACATGTCTGACAGGTATGACACGTATGACATGTATGACACATATGTCATCGGTCATGACCCTGACAGATCTCCCCTCTTAAAAGAGTTGTGACCTCACAACGGGCATACCTTTGTATATGTCTATGATGTCTTTGTTGTTGTCGCTTCTTGCTGGTACCAGTCTTCTTACACCGATTTGAGGCGTCCCTCATGGTGTTTTTAGGTTATTGGGGGGAACTGAGTCCACTTTAGTCCCTCACCTTACAGTTCTTAGGATGTAGCCCCCTTTGAAGTTCGTATCGTATTTCAGAGTGACGTTTCAAGGTTCGATGAATTGCGTTTCGTGATACAGATTGACGCTGGATTACTGATTGATCCACACGTATCGTGCGTCAGAGTGACGATTCGAAGCATCCGAAGTGTACGTTACGGATTATTTGCGCTAGCCGTCGTTGCATTGCGAACGATGATCCCACGATTTAACGATTTATAATCGAACGATTCTCGGCCTGATATAATGCACCCAACCCTTCCTCCCCTCCTTAACCCCTATGGAGCGGATGGAACTTTTTGCCAAAAGCACTAGTTTCACAAATGTGCCGTTTTCACGGTATATGGTACCTTGGTAAGTGTGGGTGATTCGTTACATGTTCCATAACTCCTATAAAGTGATTTTGATCTATAAAATACATGATCGCATTATATATACAGCCATATATCGGTGATATACACGCCAAAAAACACGTTTTCCAGGAATCAAAAGTGTCAAAAATCAGTTCTCACAACCGTTTATTCGAGTATGAGGTCGCCCCTCGACCATGAAACAATCGCCTCTACTAATGCCTTGAAATTGGTAATGGTGGCTGTAGTTAAACGCACCAATATATCGAAATATTCCAGCAATAAGGTGAAAAAAACACCAAAAAACAACGAAAAAACATCTTTTGTCAAATGTTTTCCATACTTAAGGCCATATTGTGTGTTTTCGGGGGAAATCGACTGTTGGGAAAGTAAGTATTGCCCATATGAGGCGCATGGTCATTTTATATGATAGTGGTCACTGAACCAACAAATCCTTGTCGATGAATGGCATCTACACCTCGATTTTGCACACTTTAAGATACTTTTGACCCAAATTTCATGCCTAGAAATAAGCAACTTTGGGGATTTTACTACAACAAAATTGCCCTTCGGTGAGATATATATACTAAGTATATGTGTAGAATAAATTGTTGAGTATTAGATATACCTATAGCAACGGGTGTGCGAAGCTTGTATGGCCGATTCCGACAAGGGCTATCGGGCTGAGAAATGAATCCAAGCTTAGAGTTTGAAGTGGTTGTACCGTATACGGTACAAACCGCTCCATAGGGGTTAAGCTACTTTGGAGGATTATAGGCGGCAACGGGGAGCCCGTGTTTGTTTTCGGAGTTATTTCACCGGGGGCTTGTTTTATTGCAAACAGAGTGGCCCTGCTTAACGGGATTGGACTTATAAACCTTACCCGGTCTGCTCGCTCTAAATATGGTCCAGTACGCACGCTTTGACGAACATCTATCGCGATGAGTGAGAATGGATTCGCCACGTACTAATGTGAAATTTATTTAGTTATGTTTGTCAAGCACAACTTAGGATCACAACTCCGTCTACCTCGGTCGATATCTCCGGTAGCTTCGGATGACTGGCCAAGAATCCGATGACAAAACACGGTTTTGGCAAAGGTAGCATTTAGCAGTTTTTATTTATCCACAGATATGATATCTCGCATGTGCGTATCTGTGCAAGGGTATGATTTGTACAAGGCTCACTACACCTTTAGCAAGGAAGGATCAATTTCCTGCTTCTATGCGACATAATGATAAAACATTAAGAGCAAGGTATATAGATGATCGACATGTATTAGTATATATTACAAGAAGTAAGGGCATAAGGCTTAATATAATGTTTAGCCTTCATAGGCAGCTATAATGTCTGCTGCATTGGTCAGCTCTGTAGCTTTGACCCAGGTGTCATGCTCAGGGCCGTAGCCTGCATATCGCACTAAATAGTACTTGACACCTCTAGTGAACTTATCCGAGAGTATATGTGATATCTCAAATAGTGGTTGCCCTTCTTCGGTGATCATCTGCGGCAGAGGCAAAGGTGCTTGGATCGAGTCGTTGTACAGCTCTAATCTGGATACAGGCTGTACCGGATGAATACGGATATCGAGGTTTCCGAAATCTAACTCGTATGCACGGCCATGGCTAAGCACTTTGGAAATGGTGAACGGCCCAATATATGGCTGCTTAAAGTGTCTGCCTGCCTCTGTCAAACCAGTCCATTGAATAAACTCGGTCCGTAAAAGAACTTTCTGCCCAACTGCAAACTGCCGAGGCATGTGAGTCTTATTGAATCTGGCTTGGCTAATTTCTGCTGCTCGGAAAATGTTGTCTACCGCGTTGGCATGAACAGCCGAGTACTGGTCAAAATGATCTCGAATAGCTCTTTGTATTGGAACAGGAGCTTCTGGCGGAATAGTGATAACCAGGTCATGAGGCGAAAGTGGTTGCGCCATCGAGTCGAGATAAAATGGTGAATAACCAGTTGATGCAGAAACTGTGTTGTTAATTGCAAACTCCACCAGATGCAACTTGTCCTCCCACGAATTGGCTGAAGTATCATTGCAACAACACCTGTGGATGAAAAAATACCACCTAATCAGTTTATAAACCAGAGGATGGTGAAATCGAATCATGAATCAACAATTTGAAATTTACCTGAGGATATCCTCGATGAAGGCATGGCTCCTCTCATCGGCTGCATTCGATTGTGGATGGTGTGAGGACGTCATGGACAATCTCGTACCAGTAGATTTCCACAGTGTCTGCCAGAATGTAGAGGTGAATCTGGGGTCTCGATCTGAGATGATGTTCCTCGGAAGACCATGGAGCTTGAAGATATGCTGCATATAGATAGAAGCAGTATGCTGAGCTGTCCAGGTCATGCTGAAAGGAATGAGATGACATCGATGAGAAAATTGGCACATCACCACAAATATACTGTCGTGCCCATTAGTGGTGATAGGCAGGTCAGTGATCCAATCAAGAGATACATCTAGCCATTTTGTCTTAGGCACGGAATATCGTATATGTGCCTGACCATAAGGCTTGTGTCGCCTCGTTTTATGGCGCTGACAAACGGGGCACTCCCGAATGTACTTGATGGCTGCCGTTGTCATTCCTGGCCAATAATACCGGCTACGCAGAAGATGAAGCATGCGATTTTTGCCTACATGACCAGAAATAGTGGCTGAGTGGCACTCATGAATGATACGGCTATGCAGACAAGCGCCGTGAATATATTATCAATATACAAAATAAACACTGCAAAGTTGAACAGCAATGCAAGTGTACGGATGAGCGGGTTTGTGAGTGCAGTCTCTGTAAGAAGATCTGCTGAAGCACAACGCTTCCTCACTTTTGTACCTAACGTCTCCCATCATCTTAGATGGTACCGCCATTGGGTTGTGAACCCGAGACGTAGGTTGAACGACCAGCATGGTAATAACGACTAGTTCGTTCATGCTGCGCATGCGAGTTCCGCGCATGCTGAAAGCCAAGATGGTTCTTGTTTGTTTTCAAGATGTATCTTTGCTTTGCCATCTTCGAGTTCGACATACGAACTCTCGATGACAGGGATGTTTGATGACA
The DNA here is from genome assembly GCA_001247695.2 of Cymbomonas tetramitiformis. Taxonomy (NCBI): domain Eukaryota; kingdom Viridiplantae; phylum Chlorophyta; class Pyramimonadophyceae; order Pyramimonadales; family Pyramimonadaceae; genus Cymbomonas; species Cymbomonas tetramitiformis. The sequence continues at coordinate 54,092 of LGRX02000757.1, forward strand.
TGACATTATCATCTGGCGACATGTACAGTCATCGTCGACCGTACTGACGACTGTCATAAATATATGATGCGACTCGACCTGTACAGTCATGGTCGACCATACTGTCGACTGTCATAATAATATATGACGCGACCGACTGTCATAATGTATGACATGACATGGTATGACATGTCTGACAGGTATGACACGTATGACATGTATGACACATATGTCATCGGTCATGACCCTGACAGATCTCCCCTCTTAAAGAGTTGTGACCTCACAACGGGCATACCTTTGTATATGTCTATGATGTCTTTGTTGTTGTTGCTTCTTGCTGGTACCAGTCTTCTTACACCGATTTGAGGCGTCCCTCATGGTGTTTTTAGGTTATTGGGGGGAACTGAGTCCACTTTAGTCCCTCTCCTTAGGCATTTAGCCCTACAGTTCTTAGGATGTAGCCCACCTTTCCGGAAATCGTATCGTATTTCAGAGTGACGTTCCAAGGTTCAATGAAGAGCGTTTTCGTGATACAGATTGACGCTGGATTACTGATTGATCCACACGTTATCATGTATGTACTAGACGATTCAAAGCATCCGAAGTCTACGTTACGGATTATTTGCGCTAGCCGTCGTCGCTTTGCGCGATCGATGATCCCACGATTTAACAATTTATAATCGAACGATTCTCGGCCTGATATAGTGCACCCAACCCTTCCTCCTCTCCTGAAGCTACTATGGAGGTTCACAGGTAGCGATGGGGAGCCCGATTTTTGGGGCTTGTTTTAATGCAAACGGAGAAGGCCCTGCTTACGAGATATCGGAGGGTCTTTATAAGTCCACTTTAAATCCTCACCCGTCTGCCAAACTCCTTTTATGGTCCAGTACGCACGCTTTGACGAACATCTGTCGCGATGAGTGAGAATGGATTCGCCACGTACTAATGTGAAATTCTTTTTAGTTATGTGTGTCAAGCATAACTCAGGATCACAACTCCGTCCACCTCGGTTATCCGGTAGCGCGGATTTACTGGCCACAGAATCCGATGACAAACCACGGTCTTGGCAAAGGTAGCATTTAGCAGTTTTTATTTATCCACAGATATGATATCTCGCATGTGTGCGTATCTGTGCAAGGGTATGATTTTGAACAAGGCTCACTACACCTTTAGCAAGGAAGGATCAATTCCCGCTTCAATGCAACATAATGATAAACATTAAGAGCAAGGTTATATAGATGATCGACATGTATTAGTATATATTACAAGAAGTAAGGGCATAAGGCTTAATATAATGTTTAGTCTTCATAGGCAGCTATAATGTCTGCTGCATTGGTCAGCTCTGTGGCTTTGACCCAGGTGTCATGCTCAGGACCGTAGCCTGCATATCGTACTAAATAGTATTTGACACCTCTAGTGAACTTATCCGAGAGTATATGTGATATCTCAAATAGTGGTTGCCCTTCTTCGGTGATCATCTGTGGCAGAGGCAAAGGTGCTTGGATCGAGTCGTTGTACAGCTCTAATCTGGAAACAGGCTGTACCGGATGAATACGGATATCAAGATCTCCGAAATCTAACTCGTATGCACGTCCATGGCTAAGCACTTTGGAAATGGTGAACGGCCCAATATATGGCTGCTTAAAGTGTCTGCCTGCCTCTGTCAAACCAGTCCATTGAATAAACTCGGTCCGTAAAAGAACTTTCTGCCCAACTGCAAACTGCTTAGGCATGTGAGTCTTATTGAATCTGGCTTGGCTAATCTCTGATGCTCGGGATGTCGCAAACGCGTGCATATGATGGTACAAACACTGAAATTACTGCCAAGAGATGCTGTAACTCCTCAGTCACCAAATAAACCATCAGATGACATATCGATGCTCTGCGGTATGATCCAACGTAGTATATATGTGTGCGTGCTCGGCATGACATTCATTGCTGTCCTCAAATGTCTCAGTAAGTCGTCTCGTGGGTGCATTTTCATCTAACATAAAATAAGTACGAATTCCGAGACGAAGATGTTCTGAGTGAACGCGAATGCGTAAAACAACTTGTGATACAAATAACATGCTCGCGTGCGTATTGTGTGCGCGAGCGAATCCGGAGGTAACCGCAACATAGTCCACAATAAGAAGGCAAGTCTTTCAAAAGAAACCACTCTTAATTGACGCAAAGTTTGGGCATTCAGCCTCAAATATACTGTCTCACTGTATCCGCAATAACATACGAGCTAATTACAGAACCAAGAAGTGTACACCACTGTCTTAGGCGCTAATCCGGCCTTCATGCATACACAAAGAGCAACGCGCATCCGCAACGCGAGTCAACCTGCCACAGTGGGGGACCCAGACTCAGGCGTCTGGGTCCCCACTCTCAAGTGAGTAAAACTACTTCTCTGTATATATACACTGATATACGCTGCGCGTTTGCCCACGAATCCAGTGAGTGGGAAATTGGAAAAAAGCTACTGGAAAGCTCTCCGTCCGGACTCCTGATATCATCTCCACAAATCTGTCTCGTGACCTCCAAACTACCAGTCACCTGTCCGCGCATCGCGCTCTCACCTCTGCGCGATCACCATCTGTGTCACATTATCTCACTACCTCCTACGATCGTGCCCACGTCGTCAGTCGTCATCCAAACATCTGCCACATGCACCATCGGCTGTACTCTACATTCTGTGTCACATCTGAAACCAGCCGTAAACTGTCATCAGCAGTCTGCATCGCTAGTGCCACATAAGATAATCTGTCATGCGTACGTCACACCTGTGTCACAATGTGTCACCAGCTGGACAAACCCGGCGCGGTACCATGAAAAGCCGGGGTTTGTTACAGCTGTCGCAAACGCGTGCACATGGTGGGACAAACACTGAAATTACTGCCAAGAGATGCTGTAACTCCTCAGTCACCAAATAAACCATCAGATGACATATCGATGCTCTGCGGTATGATACAACGTAGTATATATGTGTGCGTGCTCGGCATGACATTCATCGCTGTCCTCAAATGTCTCAGTAAGTCGTCTCGTGGGTGCATTTTCATCTAACATCCCTCCTGCCGTGCTGTGAACAAGCTGTCCGCGAAGGCCAGCAAGGCATAATGATGAAATTATCTCCTCGATGTGATCCCGCTCGTAGACATGGTCGCCCGATAAGATAAGCTCAAACAATGTGAAGCCCCAGCTCATGACCAAGTCCCAGATGTAAGCATGTGCCAGCTCTCCCCCAAGCCCGTGCAACGGTGGTGATCTGACCATATGAAGTCCACATCGTGTGTTGTGCTCACTGCAGCAGGTGCTGTATCCACCAGCTCTCCGAGCTATACGTCTTCTGTCATAACAAAGTAGCCCCCCAGTACAGTAGCATACCTGTACCGTGGATGCCAAAGTGCGTGTTCTCAAGGCTCGCCAACCACACAGCTATCTGTGCAGTGCGCTGAGTAACCGCCAGCTCTCCACTTGGGCCAAGCTGTCCGTCAATGCCATACGTGTTCTCAAGGCTCGCCAACCATCATCAAACTGGCATTCTGCCACACAATCCATCGGACCTGTGCGACTCGCCTGCTCGGACTTGTTATATTCATAAGTGCGTGTTCTCGAGGCTCGCCAACCATCTTCAAACTGGCATTTTGCCACACAATCCGCATCGGACTTGTGCGACTCGCCTGCGCTGCAGCCCATGGCCTGTGACTTCTCATCTGAGATAGTCCCAACGCTACGAACGACTGTACCTAGTATCTGCGCTCAAAGCATGAATCAAACGCCCTGGATCCCAGCGTAGCCATCATAATTCCCTGTGTTCTCGAGGCTCGCCAACCTCCTTCTGCTGATGTGTGCGCCTGCTATCTGTGCAGTGCGCTCTGATGGGCATCGTGATGCCACCAGTCCGTGCTCAACCACCAATACGTACACCTGTCATACGGCGGCGCAAGTGCGTGTTCTCAAGGCTCGCCAACCATCTTCTGCTGATGTATCCCCCAGTATATGCATCCCGCGTACTGTAGCTCAACACACCAGACCTCACATGTGTGCGCCCGCTATCTGTGCAGTGCGCTCTGATGGGCATCGTGATGCCACCAGTCCGTGCTTAACCACCAATACGTACATCTATCATACGGCGGCGCAAGTGCGTGTTCTCAAGGCTCGCCAACCATCTTCTGCTGATGTGTCCCCCAGTATATGTTGATGATAATGATGAGCTGTCCTCCAGCTCAGTGATAGTGGTGTGCAAGCTCCAAGTCAATGATGATGACGCAACAACCCCAGAGTGCTCCGCCTCTCTCCCACGGCTGCAATGATAATGCGTGGCCTCTAGGCCTGCCATAATGGCGAGCGCGTCCCCAACCTCAGGTGTGCGATGGTGGCGAGCTACCTCCGAGCCCGCGATGAGGGCGTGTCATCCCTCCAACCCTGTAGTAGTGGTGGCTCTCTCACCCCATGGTCTCGTGTGTGCCAACTGTCTGGGCTGTGTGCTCACTGTCGTAGATGGCAGTGCTGCTGCCCGGTGATCCTGCCTCGCATGGCTCTCTCATAAGATGGCAGTGCTGCTGCCTGGTGATCCTGCCTCGCATGGCTCTCTCACCTGATTGATCTAGCGTATCCCCCAGTCGTTGTGTATGCGTGACCTCTGTCTGCGCACTGTGGCTCAACCCGCCAACTCTCGTGTGCAGTGTGCTCACTGCTGTGTGCAACATCAGTAATGCTAGCCCCCGCGCCGTGCGCCCAGTAGTGTGTACTGCTGTGATGTCCTCGAAGTGCGTGCAGGCACATGTCCTAGTGTCTGCTCCAGCGTATATCTCAACTCGCCAGCCATGTAGGTGTCGTAGTCCCTGAGCTCTGCGCTCAGCAGTGTGCACGCTGTCCGTGCGTCGGTGCCACACACCGTGGTCTGAGTGTGCTGCCATGTGTGCCTGCCAGCGTGGTGGCAGTGCAATACAGCTCCACGTCTATGATGATGAAGTCCATGATGTATATCGATGATGCCCTACCTCCAAGTACGTGGCAGCCGTGTGCTGTCTCCAAGCTCTCGATGGTGACGCGCTGCTGCTGCTGCTGCTGCTACCAGGTCTGCGATGGTGATGAGCTGCCTCCGAGCCCACAATAAGGACATGTCGTCCCTCCAACTATGCAATGGTGGCGTGCCACCTCTGCGTGTCAGCGTCAGAGTCTGCGCTCTGAGTGCACGTAGGTGAAGTCCCTCCAACACAAAGGTACCAACGTCCTCAATGGTGATGCTGCCCTTCCAAGTGCTCGGTGAGCGTGAGCGAGCTCGGCGTAGGAGCCGTCCCTCCAGCACTGTGCTGCTCCTCCTGCTGTGCGTGACGTACACGTCCCACGCGAATGGATGTCTGTTGCGACCTCCCTCCACGTATCAGGTGCGTGCGCAGGTGTCTGCTCTGTGCACCACAACTCCAACCACTGTGTGCAAACGCGTGTGGCCATCGAACCAAGCCACTGCGCTCCGTGCGCCTGTCGAAATCCTCTCAGCAATGGGTGCTCTGCGACACGCCAACAAGCTCCAAAGGTCAGTGTGCTCCACGAACTCCACGGCCACAATACTGCTGAACTGCGGCTGCTCTCTCCGAGCCTCAGGCCAAGTCTCTCTCCCACGGCTGCAATGATAATGCGTGGCCTCTGGGCCTGCCATAATGGCGAGCGCGTCCCCAACCTCAGGTGTGCGACGGTGGCGAGCTACCTCCGAGCCCACGATGAGGGCGTGTCATCCCTCCGACCTGTAGTAGTGGTGGCGTACACGACTGTCCCTCCAGCGCTGCATTGTTCCTGCAAGTCCTCCTCGACGGTGTGTGCTCCGGCGCCTGCGTGTACTGTGTGTGCGCGTGAAGGCTACTGCCACCTCATGTCAGCGGAAGTGACGTACTGCCACCGCCCCTCTGAGGTCTACGAAGGTGACGCGCTACTGGTGCTTCCCCCCCAAGTCTGCGAAGGTGATGTGCAGCTGCTGCCCCCGCCTCAAGTGCTCGTCAATGATGTCCGACGTCACACTGATGCAAGTGCTCGTCGGTGATGCCCAGACGCCACAACGCTACGGGTGCTCCTCTCAAAGTGCTCGTCGGTGATGCCCAGACGTCACACAGCTAAGGGTGCTCCTCTCAAAGTGCTCGTCGGTGATGCCAGACGCCACACAGCTACGGGTGCTCCTCTCAAAGTGCTCGCTCTGCCAGGTGGTCTGATCAGCCAGCGGCTCCTCCTCTACACGATGTATGCTGTCTGAGCCACAAAACGCTCTGCCACCCGCGACTCCTCTGTAAGATCTGCCGTGTGCGTAACTGAGCTGGCCCACTGAATGATCCCACCCATCTGTTGTGTCTGTGCACTAGATGTGCCTCTGGGCGTGACGTGTCATGCTCCTGTAGGTGTGGTGTGTCATGTATGACTTACGCCCACCACCCTGGTGTGTGCGCCAACTGTCCGCATCGTGCGCTCACCGTCACAGTGTGCCCCAGTGGTGTCAACCGTGTGTCACCCAGTGTTGCGTGTGTCTCGACTCGCCAGCCGCCAAGTGTGTGCAGGCACATCTCCAAGTGTCTGCTCCAATGCCCGCGTGTCCCCCGGTAGCTGTGTACTGCACAACCCACCAACCGTCATGTGTTCGCCAATGTGGTGGCAGCCTGCTGCAGCTCCAAGTCTGTGGTGGTGTATCGCACTCTTCATGCTCTGCGCCTCCAATATGTGTGTGCTCCGGCGTCTCACCGAGTGCACCCTCTGTCAAGCGTGTCCCTCAGCCCTGCTGCAACCGCTCCTCCTCTGAGTGTGGTGTGGCGCTGTGCACTCCATGTCAATATATCCACCAAATCTGTATGACGCATCCGCGTCAAGCGTGTGGGTGTCTGATGCGACCGGCTCACCAATACATAGTGTGCACCTGCCAGCAACTCACCGTGTGCCAGCGTGATATAAAAGTCCACTACTCTGTGTATCCACCACCCCCAGTGTCTCATCAACGGCGTGTCGTCCCTCCAGCTCTACACTGACCGAGGTGTGCTGTAGCTGTGTATGCCACCAATGCGTTGCGCCACCTCCTGGGTGTGCACCAACAAGTGTGCCGTGCCGCCTCCCCATGCGTGGTACGATGTGATCCTGGGCTTATCGGCCCAACCTCTGTGTGCGAGTGCTCGTGACCACTGCACTCCATGTGTCTGCCAAAATCCTCTCAAACCAAAGTCCAGGGCTCACAGTCCAACTCCTGTCTGTGTGTGTGTGCGCCTGCCTCACGGTCACTACGCTCCACGAACTGTGTGCGCCTATCTGCCAGTGCACGGTGGTCAACGTCGGCTGCCTCACTGGAAGAACAGGAACTTGTCCACGATGACGCGTGTATGTCCAACACCTGGAAGTCCGTGGTGATAAGCGTCGGCTGCCTCAGTGGCCGCCTCGCTGCAGTGCACGGTGGTCAACGTCGGCTGCCTCAGTGGCCGCCTCGCTGGAAGAATAGGAACTTGTCCACGATGATGCGTGTCTGTCCAACACCTGGAAGTCGTCCGTGGTGATAAGCGTCGGCTGTGGTGATAAGCGTCGGCTGCCTCAGTGGCCGCCTCGCTGCAGTGCACGGTGGTCAACGTCGGCTGCCTCAGTGGCCGCCTCGCTGGAAGAGAAGGAACTGGTCCACGATGATGCGTGTATGTCCAGCACCTCGAAGCCCGTGGTGATAAGCGTCAGCTGCCTCAGTGGCCGCCTCGCTGCAGTGCACGGTGGTCAACGTC